>NW_020871428.1:793743-798743 GCF_003789085.1 Penaeus vannamei | reverse complement strand
TATTTTCTTTTATATATTACATTTTCCCTGAGTCGCATATTATCTCTCTCTCTCTCTCTCTCTCTCTCTCCTCTCTCTCTCTCTCTCTCTCTCTCTCTCTCTCTCTCTCTCTCTCTCTCTCTCTCTCTCTCCTTACTGTTCTCTCTCTCTTCTCTCGTTTCCCCTCTCTCCTCTCTCTTTTTGTCGTCCCCATTTGCTTCCTTCCCTCTTCACCTTTTCAGCTCGCATTTAATTCTCGCATGCGGCTCCTTCCCCTACCGTCAGTCCTTCGTCTTTCAACTTTCTGTTTCTGAACCTTGGAATATATATATATATATATATATATATATATATATATATATATATATTTCTCAATGAAATAGGCTTATAATGACTGAATCAGTAAATTCCAGCTTTCTTCAGTTTCTTAGGATTCGGGGAAAAGGAATGTGGATTTAGGCCGCTATAATTTTCGGATTAATCGACCTTAAAGATGAAGAAAAAAGGAAAAAAGATCTTGATTACCTTTGTCATTGATTCCAGGGTTTAGTTGCTACTTGACACGTGACAGAGGAAGACGTTGTGTTGTATTGTCATACATTCTGTCTATGAATCAAGACGTTTAAGTAATGAATAAAGGTACAATACTGCGTGCAAAATAAGTAATATTGAATTGAAAACCCTTGTATTAGAACAGTTCTTCCCAATATCCAAAATTTCTCCTCAACGACGAGCTCACATGATCTCGTAGGCCTATGTCCCGTCAAACAAATTGCATTCTTTCCGCCTTTATGCAATGGATGGCGCAATTTTTAGCCTAACGGACGAAGAAAATTGTGCCCAGAAAGTATTCGGTCCAGTGGGAGGTCGAGATGGATGGCCAGTCCGCGTTTAACATATAGGGCAGGAGGCAATAGCTTGATTGTTCTAATAAACAAATTGGTTGGGGGAGCGGAGTGACTGACGGGAGTGTGGGGGTAGGGGGAGGGGGGTAAGGCCCTAGTTTATGGTCTTTTCTTAATTTTGTTGTTGTTTATCCTTGGCTTTTTCTTTTTTCTTTGTTATTTGTATTTGTTTGTTTTTCTCTTCCTTTTCCTTTTGTTTTATTGTTCTTGTTTCTCCGTCTTCCTTTCGCCCATTTTTGTTGTTCTTTGTTAGTTTTTTATAGCTTCTTGCTGTTCCTTTTTCTTTCGTTATCTTTTCTAATTTCTTGATTCCCTCTCTTGACTTTTCATTCTTTTTTCCTTCATTTATCATTTGTCCCGTATTATTTTATATCCATTTATCTCCGTATTTTTTTCTTCTTCGCTTTTCCTTTTCTCTCTTCATTTATTTTCTCGCCTTTTTCTCTCTCTTACTCCATCTTTTCATCGAGGTAATTTTCTCAATTTCTCGCTTGATTGATTAATTATGTATATATATATATATATATATATATATATATATATATATATATATATTATATATATATATTCATATGATATGTTCGTGTGTGCTTCTGTGTGTGTGTGTGTGTGTGTATGTGTGCGCGCGCGCTTGTGCGTGTGTGTGTGTGTGTGTGTGTGTGTGTGTGTGTGTGTGTGTGTGTGTGTGTGTGTGTGTGTGTGTGTGTGTGTGTGTGTGTGTGTGTGTGTGTGTGTGCAAGCGTGTTTGCAACTGTTTTTGCGTTCGTTTCAATGTTGGCATAATTCCAATCAAATTGTTAAAATAATATTTTGGATTAAATGAAAAGAGATTTGGATCGGTACCATTATATTTTACAAACTTTATTGAATTATTTTGCTACCCCACTCCGAACTCCACTCATGCTCATGCTGAGGCTCATTAAAAGAATAGTGTTTTTATTTTTATAATTCCGCTTTGTTTATATATTTTCCCATTTCATAGTTTTAGTGTTGCTCTGATAAGCACGCTGTACACTTCGATACGTTTTGTGATAGCATTACACCGTACACTCGTGGCTCCGTAAACATAATGATAAGCAGTCCTGATTGCAATCACACACGGTAAAAATATCTTAATAATCTGCTTAATTTTTGAGTTTTATCCTGTACGAACAAACATAAACTAATTAACTACCTACCTAACTAAACATAACCTCCTTGGCAGAGGTAATAATGATAATGATGTATTGTTATTATTATTATTATTATTATTGTCACTTATTATATTTTTTTTTATCATCAGTATTGTTTTTATTATGATTGTGCTCTTGTTATTTATTATTGCTGTTGCTGCTGTTGTTATTTGAATTATTATTATTGTTGTTACTATTTATTATTTAGTAGTAGTTATCTTCATTTTTGATATATTGCATAATATAATTGTTGTATTGTTTAACATTACTATTGCTCCTGCTATTTTGATGGTATTAGTGCTCTTGCAGTTTGTTTCGTTATTACATTTTTATCAGAGATTCTCTCACACCTTCATTATCCATATCTATGCGTCCTTAGCTTACGTTTCCATCTTTTCCAGGGGGTCGTTCTAGCCCTTGCGAGGGAGTTCGTGACGTGATCCAGGTCATATTTCACCCATTTCCTCATTCTCGATTTTTCATTCATTTTTCCTTTACTCATTATTCATTCATAGTTCCGAAGACTACTTAATCCTCCTCGGTTACTGCTTGGGTGGAATTTTTTTTATTATCTATATGTCTTGCTTCTTTCTATTTACTGTGACCATTCTCCTTGCCTTCTTCTTTTCTCTTTTTTTTGTACATTTCACATCTTTCCTTTCTTTTTCATCTTATGTTTTCAGTTCCTCCTATTTATTTCTCATCTTTTGTTCCATATCATCCTCATCCTCGTTCTGTCTGTTCTTTCCTCTCCATCTTTACTCTTCTTCTTCATCCTCATCATCTTTTCTCTCTCTCCTCCCCTTCCTCATCATCGCTCTTTCTCTTCCTCCTCATCTCTGCTGCTTCTCCTTTTACTCCTTGACTTTCTTCCGTCTCGCCTATCTCTTCATCTTGGCTCCTCTTCCACCTCATTATTGCCCCTCTCTCCTTTCCCTTCTCATCTTAGCTCCCTCGACTCCTCCTGCTAATGCCCCTCCTGTCTCCTCTACCTCATCTTTATCTTCTCCCCTCTTCCTCCTCTTCTTTATCCCTTCCCCTCTTCCTCTTGTTCATCACCCCTTCCCCTCTTCCTCCTGTTCATCACCCCTTCCCCTCTTCATCTTCATTCGTACGCCCGCTTTCTCTCCCTCTCTCGCCACGGCCTCATACCCTGCAATATGCATTCTGCCAATCTGCCAAAGCCGGCTTGTCGCAACGGGCTCTTGTGCGCAATTAAACGAACAGCTGTGAACTTTATCCTCCGCGCACGCAATGCGCTAGCTGAATGCGTGGAACGCCTGGCGAGAGGTGTGAGGATGGATGGTGATAATTGATGATGGATCATGTATGGCTGGTGGCGATATTGGTGATGGCGGGGATGGCTATGGGGGTAGTAATTACGGTGGTGATGGTAAAAAATGGTGGTAATAAAATGATAAGCAATAAGAACAATGAAAAAATGATAGAAATAAAGAGATAATGATACCGTTGATAATGATGATGAAAATGATACTATTGCTACTACAAAAGATAATGATAATGATAATTGTAATGATATTGGTAGTCATAATGATAATAAAGATAATAATGATAATAACAACAAAAATGATATTGATAATGATAATAATAATTATGATGATAATAATGAAAATACCGAAAATTGTAATGATATTTGATAATAATCATAACACTAATAACAACAATAATGATCATGATAATAATGCAAGTGATCATAACAATGGTAATCATTAGAATGATAGTTATAATAATAATTCTGATACCGTTAATCATATAGACAGTAGGAATATCAATATTGATAGTGATAATAACAGTAACGATGATAAAGAGGAAGACCTTATGATAATGACAATTATGATAATAGTAATATTTATTGTGAATGGATATAAAACATCCAATGATAAAATTGATACGATAGCTGTCATTTTCTCAAAAAAAAAAAAAAAAATCTTTCGTGTTTCTGTCCATCCACTCGTCTGCCTGTAAATACAGCCTATACAAACATTGATCCATCTGCCCAGCGATCCACCCATGCACTCTATTCAGCTATCCATTCACTCGACCTCCCTCCCACGGACACCTTCCATAGAACTGTTTGATATTGCCCCAGGGGTTTATTGATAATATGATCTTCACGCCACAATCAGAAAGATGTTATTTTTATTATTATTGTGATTTCGGGCGTAACCTTCGGGGGGTCTGCACTCTTGGTAATTATGATTGGAAAAAAATGCCGTTTTTTAGGCGAGAGTGCTAAACGACATGGTCGAGCGTCTCGAGCTTCTCGCTCTGAGACGTCAAACTGGTTTTAACTCGGGCTGAAAGGTCGTGTTCTCGGCAGATTACATTTTTTTCTTTTTTTTTGATAGGGGCGTTTTAGTTGTGGTTTTCTTTATGTAAATTCGATTTTTTTTCTTTTTTTTTTCAGTCGTTTTTGCCCTTGTTTTTCTTTTTTGGTTTGCTTTATCTTTTTTTCGACTCATCTTTCTTGCCTTTTCCTTCTTCCCCCCTTTTCCTTGTATTCCTCTCTCTGTCTGCAATAATTTCATTAATTTATTATATCTTACTCATAATCAGCATCTATCTCATATGTACCTTTATCATCTTATCATATATATACTATCCATATTATATATATAATTACTATATATAATATATCATATATTATATATATACCCATATACTATCTATACTACTGAGAGATGAGAGAGAGAGCAGAGAGAGCAGATGAGAGGTAGAGAGAGACTGAGTAGCTATGCTAGATGCATATTGATGCAGTAGAGAGATGAAGAGAGTAGAGAGAGCCAGAGAGGGGGTATCGAGTAGCTTAGAACACGAGAGAGAGAGGGAGAGTAGTGAGTCTGATGATGAGAGAGACACAGCACAAAGGGACAGACAGACACAAGACAACACTACACACACAACACACACACACCACATCATG
>NW_020871428.1:776243-778743 GCF_003789085.1 Penaeus vannamei | reverse complement strand
CCTTCACTTCGCCCTCCTCCTCTTCCTCTATTCCTCAGTTCCTTCTCCCTCCTTTGCCGTCGTCTTCCTTCTCTACTTCTTCCTCTCCCTCGCCATATCCTTATCCCTGTCACTTACGATGTCCTTATCGATCGGATACACACGGAGACCCCCCCCCCTCCACCCTCCCCCTCCCTCAGCCAGCGTTTCCTAGCCTTTACCCAACCCCCTACATCCACCCACCTCCTCCACAACCCAACCCTATTCCCAACTTTTCCTTGCCCTCTCCCCATCGGCCCCTCCCGCACCCCTCTCCTACCCTCTCCCTCCGGCCCATCCCCCTCTACTGCCCCTCCCCCCCATTCCCCTCTCATGCCCCTCCCATCCCCCTCTCCGGCCCTCCCCCCCCCTTCTCCGGCAAACTTCTCTCCGGATTCTGAACGAACCTTGAGATTAATGACACGAGATCTCCGCTCGCCTGATTGATTGTCAGAGGGTAAATAATCGGAACAAAATAAGTTAAAATAAGAAAAAGGGGGCTATATATATCTCAGTGCGAGAGGGAATGGATGTATATATATATATTATATATATATATATATATATATATATATATATATATATATATATATATATATATATATACATATATATATATATATATAATATATATATATATATATATATATATATATATATATATATATATATATAGAGAGAAGAGAGAGAGAGAGAGAGAGAGAGAGAGAGAGAGAGAGAGAGAGAGAGAGAGAGAGAGAGAGAGAGAGAGAGAGAGAGAGAGAGAGAGAGAGAGAGGGAGAGAGAGAGAGAGAGAGAGAGAGAGAGAGAGAGAGAGAGAGAGAGAGAGAGAGAGATTAACCGACAAACAAATAAATAGATAGGTAGTATATTTATATGCATGTGTGTATATGTGTTTATGTGTGTTTGATTTTTCATTGTTTATGAATGCTCGCGTACGTACGAGGGTCATTGATAAGAGATTAGGTCAGCTGATCGCGTCCTTGACCTCGTTAACGTGATAATGACGATAGAATTTGCTCGCCGGGTCGTCCAACAGATGAGAGAAGGTCGACTGAAGGTCCTGGAGGCTCGTCCTTGGTTGATGCCTGGAGGAGTTGGGTCATCCTTGGAGGTCAAAGTAGCCTCTACGATCCGGTTGTTGAGATAGAGTGATAAGAAAGATAATGATGGATATTGAACATAAGTGGCAAGGTTGGTATTGATGATGTCAGTGATTGATTGTGATAAGAAGGAGTTTAGAATTATGATGAAGTCGATGGTAATGATACTGATGAGAGAAATCATTAGGCATCTGAAATTGCGTGTTTGCACTCTGCTTGTTTTAGAAAGATATTTACTCTAGCCGTATTTTTTCAGCCTACCCTAATCTATCCTTGATCTGCACTAAAATTCACAATAGTCCACCCTCATCAACCCTAATGTACCCTGAAAATCTTTTGTTTAAATTTACCCTTATCACTCTAATTGTATGATCTACTTATTATATTTATAGAATCTTCTTCAGTCTACCGCATCTACTCTTAATCTACCCTAAAATCCACAATAATCTACCCTCATCAACCCTAATAGGCCTCGAAAATATTTAGTTTTAATCTACTTTCAGTTTTTATCTCCCTCACTCCTGAAGAATTCTACTTATCCTACCCCTAAAATCTTCCTGAACTTACCCCTCGTTTAACCTTAATCTACCTTTTGTATTCAAGTTCTTTATTTTCTCTTTTAATTCCCTCTTCGCGCTAAAAGTATTTTTTCCTTATATGAGCAATAGAACTCGGACAATTCTTTCCTTTACTCTCGCTCTCTGTTTCCCCTGGTCGTTGCCTCGCGCTTATGACTCCGGCTGTGTGCGAGAGCTTTTTAAGGTGCCTTTGCAGTGTACTTTCATGCATGGGTGAAGTTGCAAATGCAAGGGGAAGAGGTAGGGTTGGATGCAGAAGGGATTATGAGTTTGCAAAATGTTAGTGAATGGATTTCGTTATTCCGGTTCAGTTCGCGTCTGTCTGTCCAATTTATTATTGATTTGAACTTCTTTTGTTTTTATTCTTATTCTCCTATAATCCGCAATGTTCCCTAACTGCAGTATGATCCAATGTAGCTTCCTCTCCTTATAAAAGACATCGAATTGGATCTGCCGGTACATTCCTCACTCCCTGGGGTCTCACGAAGTAAAAGTGTATAATTGACAAAGTTTCTACCCTTCCTCTCCAACTCCTTGGAACTCTACGTCCTCTCGTGAAGTTTCTTTCCTGTGAAGTTTGCCTCCTCCTCTCTACTACGTATCACTGCCGTCCAGGCCCTGTGTTCTACATTAACGTGGTATACGTTGGCATTGTGTATAGCACACACATACACACACGCACGCACACTCACTCACTCACTCGCTCGCTCGCTCGCTCACTCACTCACTCACTCACTCACTCACTCACACTCACTCACTCACTCTCACTCACTCACTCACTCACTCACTCACTCTCACACA
>NW_020871428.1:743329-760829 GCF_003789085.1 Penaeus vannamei | reverse complement strand
ACCTTTACCTCCTTCCCTACTCCCCCTCCCTCCCTCCTTCTCTGTCGTTACCTCTTGACATTACTCTGTATGACTGCCTGTGTATTTTTTTTCTTTAATTTTTAGTATGTGCTTATTACCTTTTGCTTTTTACTCCTCAGATCCTATGAAAAGATTTCCTTGTAAAAAATAAAAGATAAAAAAAAAAAATAGATAAAAAAAATAGAGTATGAATGTCAGTGAATAACAATTACATTCCTTGCTTTGTAAAGTCATTCAGTCTCGTGCATTACGCATTCTACATCGTTATCTGTACACCGTTTCTTCCCCCTTTCTTTAGTCTTGCAATTGTTCAGTTCTGTTCATTTGAACGTCGAGCGGATGGTGTTCTCAGAAGGCCTCTTGTTTTCCAAGATTCGATGCATTATAAAGTTTCTTTGGACAACACAACGTTAATTCACGTTTTCCAGGAATGCAAATTGAAGAAACTGAGAAAAAGACAAGGGAATAAAATATTCTCTTTTTTTTGCTATCTTTCTTACTCTGTCTTTGGTTTGTTTTCTCTTTCTCTCTCTCTCTTTCTCTTTCTCTTTCTCTTTCTCTCTCTTCTCTCTCTTCTCTCTCTCTCTCTCTCTCTCTCTCTCTCTCTCTCTCTCTCTCTCTCTCTCTCTCTCTCTCTCTCTCTCTCTCTCTCTTCTCTCTCTCTTTCTCTTCTCTTTCTCTTTCTCTTTCTCTCTCTCTCTCTCTCTCTCTCTCTCTCTCTCTCTCTCTCTCTCTCTTTTCTCTTTCTTTGTTTCCTTTCTTTCTCTCTCTCTCTCTCTCTCTCTCTCTCTCTCTCTCTCTCTCTCTCTCTCTCTATCTATCTATCTCTATCTCTATCTCTATCTCTTTCCCTCTTTCTTTCTTTCTCTTTCTCTTTCTCTTTCTCTCTCCCTTCCATCCCCTCCCCCTCCTTTGCCTCCCTCCCTCCTCCCTCCCCTCCCTCCCCACCCCCCTCCCCCCCCTCCCCTCCCTCCCCTCCCCTCCCCTCCTCTCCCCTCCGTCCCTCCCCTCCCTCCCCCCCTCCTCCCCCCCTCCCCTCCCCTCCCTCCCCTCCCTCCCTCCCTCCCTCCCTCTCACTCCCTCTCTCCCCTCTCTCTCATATATATCTAACATAAATGAAACTGTGCGAAGATGTGCAAATATTGTTCCAAGGCAAGAGAAGGACAATATCAAATCCCCCGATGGAGTTTGTCTTGTTTGACTCAATGCGGGGCTTTGCAGGAAATACAATTACTCGCTGATCGATCTCGGGGAGAGAGAGAGAGAGGGAGGGGGGGGAGAGAAAGAGAGAGGGAGGGAGGGGAGGGAGAGAGATAGGGGGGAGGGGGGCGGGGAGAGAGAGGAGGGGGCGAGGGGAGAGAGAGGGGGGAGAGAGAGAGGAAGAGGAGGGGAAGGGGAGAGAGAGAGAGAAAGAGAGAGACAGCGACGGAGAGAGAAAGACAGAGAGAGAGAGAGAGAGAGAGAGACAGCGACGGAGAGAGAAAGACAGAGAGAGAGAGAGAGGCGGACAGAGAGAGAGGGGGTGAAGGGGAGACAAACAGACAGAGAAAGACATGGAATAACAGAGAGAGAGAGAGAGAGAGAGACTGAGCGACGTAGAGAGAAAGACAAAGAAAAACAGAGAGAGAGAGAGAGAGAGAGAGAGAGAGAGAGAGAGAGAGAGAGAGAGAGAGAGAAAGGCAGACAGGGAGAGAGGGGGGGAAGGTGGGACAAACAGACAGAGAGAGAGAGAGAGAGACTGAGCGACGTAGACAGAAAGACAAAGAAAATGAGAGAGAAAGACAAGGAGAGAGAGAGAGACCATAGCTATGTATCCGTTTCGTGTATATCTACCGTGTATGCACATCTGCTACTTTCTTCCTCCTTTTCTTCTTCTTTTTCTTCTTCTTCTTCCACTTTTCTTTTTAATGTCTTGTCATTTCTTTTCCTTCCTCTTTTTTTCTCCCAATTTCTCTTCTTGACTCTCCTTTCTTACTCAGTCCTCCTCCCAAGTTCTTCCTTCTCTTCCCTCCTCCTCCTTCGTCCTTCTTTCTTCTCCATTCTCTTCCTTCCTCCTTTCTCTTCCTTCCTCCCTTTTCTTGCTCATTCTTCCTAATGCCTTTTCATTTTTTCTCTTTCTTCTACGTCCCTCGTCTTTTTTTCGTCTTCCCCGATCCTCCTCACACTTCGTGCTTCCTCATTCTTCCCCTTCCTTCCTCCTCCCACCCCCTCTCCCCTTTCCTTCGTCATGCTTCCACCTTCCGCCTTCTTCCTCCTCCCTCCCCTTTCCTCCTCCTCCCTTCCTCATAATTCCACCTTCCTCCTTTTTCCTAACTTCCTCCTTCCACCTTCCTCCTCCTTCCTCCTTCCTCCTCTTTCCCCCACCTCCCTTCCACCTTCTTCCTCCTCCCTTCCCATTTCCTCCTCCTCCCTTCCTCATACTTCCACTTTCTACCTTCTTCTTCCTCCCTCTCCATTCTCCACCTCCCTTCCTTCCTCTTCTTCTTTCCTCCTTCCTTCCCCCTCCCTTCCCTTTCCTTCCTCTCCTTCCTTCCTCCTCCTTCCTTCCTCCTCCTTCCTTCCTCCTCCTTCCTCCTTCTTCCTCCTTCCTCTTTCCCTCCTCCTTCCTCCTCCTTCCTCCTCCCACCCCCTTTCCTCCTCCTCCTCTTTCCTCCTCCTCCCTTCCTCCTCCTTCCTCCTTCCTCCTCCTCCCTTCCTCCTTCCACCTTCCTCCTTCCTCCTCCTTTCCTCCTTCCTCCTCCTTCCTCCACCTTCCACCTCCTTCTTCCTCCTCCCTTCCCATTTCCTCCTCCTCTCTTCCTCATACTTCCACTTTCTACCTTCTTTCTCCCTCTCCCTTCCTCCACCTCCCTTCCTTCCTCCTTCCTCCTCCTTCCTCCTTCCTCCTCTTTCCTCTCCTCCCTTCTCATACTCCTCTCTTCCTTCTTTTTCTCCTTCCTCCTCCTTCCTCCCTTCCTCCTTTCTCCTCCTTTCCTCCTTCCTCCTCCCACCCCCTTTCATCCTCCTCTTCCTCCTCCTTCCTCCTTCCTCCTCCTCTCCCTTTCCACATACTTCCTCCTCTCTTCCTCCTTCCTCCTCCTTCCTCCTTCCTCCTCCCTTCCTCCTTCCTCTCCTCGCCGACAACCATCCTCATTCTCCAAATGGTGACGGGGGTAATGACTAGCAACACGAACATCATAATTTGTTGCAGGTTCTCGTTGCAGCAGTTCAGAAAGCAGCGGGACAGCTCTTCAAGGGTTACCCAGCCCCGGGGATAACAAAGTTGTTATCCTTTTGCGGGTTTTATTACTTTGGAAGCGACTGGTAGAGAAGCCATAGCCGATGTTAAGGAGACAATGCTGAGGGTCGTTCGGTGGTCAATTAGCATGGAAGGGGGATGTTGGCGAGAGAGGTGGTTGGGTGTTGTTGTTGTTGTTGTTTTTTGAGATGTCTGTTTGTTTGTTTGTTTGTCTGTCTGTTGTCTTTCTGTGTTTCTTTTTCTTTTTTTGTTTCTCGCTTTCTCTCTTTCTTTCTTTCTTTCTTTCTCTCTTTCTCTTTTCTTTCTTTCTCTCTCTCTCTCTTCTCTCTCTCTCTCTCTCTCTCTCTCTCTCTCTCTCTCTCTCTCTCTCTCTCTCTCTCTCTCTCTCTCTCTCTCTCTCTCTCTCTCTCTCTCTCTCTTGTCATCAAGGTACATCAGTACTTATTTGAATTAAAACATACGAATATTAAAAAGAAAATAAGGATAATAATGATAATCAATCTAAAGAAAATAATTATGATAATGATAATCAAACTCTAATGATCAATAAATTTTACCTTTTCCTTTTCCATTTTTTCTTTCTTTTCAGATTTAATTTATGTTTTTCTTCTTCTTTTTCTTCCTTTGTTTCTTTTTAGATTTAATGTATGTTCTTCTGTTTCTTCCTTTATTTTTTTCAGATTTAATATATGTTATTTCTTCTTCTGTTTCTTTTTTTATATTTTAAAAGGTGATATCAGAGCAGCGTACTCAGCCACAGAAATTTACTCTCTCCTTCCTCCTCCTCTCCTCCTCTTCTTCTTCTTCTTCTTCTTCTTCTTCTTCTTTCTTCTTCTTTCTTCTTTCTTCTTCTCCTTCTTCTCTTCTTCCTTCTCCTCCTCCTCCTCCTCCTCCTCCTCCTCCTCCTCCTCCTTCCTCCTCCTCCTCCTCCTCCTCCTCCTCCTCCTCCCTCCTCTCCTCCTCCTCCTCCTCCCAAGACCTTTCAATTACCGAATAACTGTAACTATCTTAAGTGGCCCATCTAGGCATTGCGCAGAAATATTGCCATTGCGGAGGAATTGAGATGGCATATTAGATTCGGGGGAAATTAAGACGGACCCCGATATTGAGCAATTTCAGGGCGGATCAAGCCCTTTCTGAGGAATTGTGCGGTTCCTTTTTTTTTTTTTTTTTTTTTTTTTTTTTTTTTTTTGGCGACTGTTTATCGGTAATGGTATGTGCAACGTGTATATATATGTGTGTGTATGTGTGAGTGTGTGTGTATTTGTGTGTGTGCGTGTGTGTCAGTGTGTGTGTGCGTGCGTGCGTGTGTTTATAGCTGTGTGTATGCGTAATATGATATATATAAATATATGTGTATGCATGCATACATGTGTGTGCATATATATATATATATATATAATATATATATATATATATATATATATATATATATATATATATATTATATATATATATAAAAACATATACTCCGCCACATTCCCCGAGTCCCCCCCAGTCTCTCTCACCGCCACCCCGCCCCCCTCCCCACCCCCACCCCCCCCCCTCACACGCACGCACGCTCATTCGACAAAAGTTTTCGGAGTCGCGAAGGAATAAGCGACGGCGACGAAGGAGGAAGTGGACAAAAAGAGCAATTATCATCTCGTAAAAGAATAAGAGAGAGAGAAAAAAGGAGGCAGCGCGAGGGTCGTAATGTCTCGAATGTGCTCGAATAAAACGACAAGAGAGAGAGTTTTCTTCGGTGACAAGATAGTGTTGTTGTTTTTTTTTTTTTTTTTTTTTTTTGTTCTTTTAAGCTCTGTTGTTCTCTTCTTACTTTTTTGCCTTTTCTCTCTGTTTTTTTTTCTTTTCTTTCCTTCTCTATTTTTTTCTTTTTTTTTTTTTTCTTTTTTTCTTCTCTTTCTCTTTTTCTTTCTTTTCTCTTTCTTTTTCTTTCTCCTTTTCTTTCTCTTTCTCTCTCTCTCTCTCTTTCTCTATCTCTCTCTCTATATATATCTATTTATCTAGCTATCTTTATCTCTCCATTCTACCCCCCCCCCCCCCCTCACACAAACTCACTTTATTCTCTCCTCTCTCTCTCTCTCTCTCTCTCTCTCTCTCTCTCTCTCTCTCTCCACTCACTCACTCACTCACTCACTCTCTCTCTCTCTCTCTCTCTCTCTTCTCTCTCTCTCTCTCTCTTTCTTTCCCTTTCCTTCTCTCTCTCTCTCTCTCTCTCTCTCTCTCTCTCTCTTCTCTCTCTCTCTCTCTTCTCTCTCTCCTCTCTCTCACTCTCACTCTCACTCTCACTCTCACTCTCACTATGTATCTATCTATCTATCTATCTATCTATAAGTATAATATATATATATATATATATATATATATATATATATATCTCTTTCTTATTATCTATCTCCCTCTCTATATATCTATCTATCTATCTATCTATATCTATATATATATAATATATTTCATATTCTATATGTTTATTGTAATATATATCTTACTTTTATCTCTCTTCATCTATCTCCCTTTCTCATTCTCTCTCCCTCACCCCCTCTCTCTTCCTCCCTCCTCCTTCTTATATACATATACCCCCCTCCCCCCCTCACCTTTTTTCCTCCTCCTTGATGTTTATCCTGTTTTCTCTTCTCATTTTTCCAATTCCTCTCTTTTCTCTGTCACTCAAGGAGCACCTGTAATTTCACGCATCGTCTGTCGTTGTTGCAAGAAAATTCTGCAAGACGCTTCGGAGATTAGTCGTTGTTATCAAAAGCTGATCATTTGATTTAGTTCGGAAGGGGAGAGAAGAGGAGGAGAGGAGGGGGAGGGGGGAGGAGAAAGGGGAGGGAGGGAGAGAAGAGGAGGAGGAGGAGGAGGGGGTGGGGGAGGGGAGGGAGAAAGAGGAGGGAGGAGAGGGAAGGGGGAGAAGGAGAGAGATTAAGTTAAGAGATGGGGGATATAGAGGGGGTTGTGAGAGGATGAGAGAGAGAGAGAGAGAGAGAGAGAGAGAGAGAGAGAGAGAGAGAGAGAGAGAGAGAGAGAGAGAGAGGAGAGAGGGAGAGAGGGAGAGAGAGAGAGAGTGAGAGAGAGAGGGAGGAGAGAGAGAGAGAGAGAGAGAGAGAGAGAGAGAGAGAGAGAGAGAGAGAGAGAGAAGAGAGAGAGAGAGAGAGAGGAAAGAGAGAAAAGAGAGAGAGAAAGAGAAGAAAGAGAGAAGAGAGAGAGAGAGTTGAGAGATGGGGATATAGAGGAGGTTGTGAGAGAATGAGAGAGAGAGAGAGAAAGAGAGAGGGGGGGAGGGAGGCAGCTTGAGGTAAGGAGAGAACAGGAGTCTGAAAGAAAGAGAAGAGAAAGTCCAAGAGTAAGAGATAGAGATATCCGAGAGAAAGTAAGAGATGATCTGAGGGGAAAAAAAGAGAATCCGAGCGAAAGTAAGAGAAAATCGGAGAGAAAGAGAACGCGTGATAAAACGAGAGAGAGAGAAAATCCAAGAGAAAGCGAAGACCTTAACAATGTCTTTCTCCGTCCGGGGCTATCGTCTGGTTTCTTTTTTATTCCGACATTTATTGAATCAATGTCAAGCAAGATTACTCCTCGAAGAATAACAAACAAATTATGAGGAAAATATACACGCGGTTTTTTCCTTTTTTTTTTGTTTTGTTTTTGCTTATTTTTTTATATAGAATTCTGCGATATATTTATAAACAAAGGCTAAGATTTGCTTTTTTAAAATCTATTGTTATTGGAATTAATATTGGTTTCATTAGATACTCATTTATAAGGTCATGGTTCTTATCATCATTCTTATCTGTCATAATTATCAGTTATCATTACCATTCTTATCATCACTACCATTAATGATAATACTAAGAACAAGAAAAAATAACAGCAACAAAAAAACAAAAGAAAGAAAAACAAAACTCAAAATGATACTAATAACAACAAAATAACAGCAACAAAAAAAGAAAGAAAAAAAACTCAAATTAATAATAATAACAAGAAAGAAAAAAAATAATAATAAATAAATAAATATATAAATAGATAAATAAATAAATAAATAAATAAATAAATAAATAAAATAAATAAAAACAACTCAAAATCCGACCGAGTTTCCGTGTCCCGAGAACACGCAGAACAGAGAGAACAAGGGAACAAGTGAGACGAATCGCCCACGAGGCCGAGGCCGAGGAGAAGGGAACCTCAACACTGTCATTAGCCGAGGCAGTGTAAAGTACCTGTCGTCTGGGCTGTTTCCCCTAACTGCCCCATTTACGTAATTATCTGGGGCCTCTTCTCCTCTTTTTCTCTTCTCCTCTTTCTTTCGGGTTCTTTCTTTCTTTTTTTATTTCTTGTTGTTTCCTTTTTTTTATTTCTTCTTCCTCTTTTTTCTTTTTTCTTCTTCTTTTATTTTACATTCTTATTCTTATTATCATTTTTTTCATTTTTCTTTCTTTTTCTTTGTATTTTCTTTTTCCTTATCCTTTTTCTTCTTCTTCTTCTTCTTCTTCTTCTCCTCCTCCTCCTCCTCCTCCTCCTCCTCCTCCTCCTCCTCCTCTTCTTCTTCTTCTTCTTCTCTTCTTCTTCTTTTTCTTTTCTTTTTCTTTTTCTTCTTCTTCTTCCTCCTCCTCCACCTCCTCCTCCTTTTCTTCTCTTTTTCTTGTCTTCTCTTTTTTTCTTCTCTTAATCGTATTCTTCTCTTATTTTCTTTTCTTCGTCTGTTTTTAATGTTTTTTTCCCTTTTTTTTTCTATTTTCTTTCATCTTCGCCTCCTTTAAGCTTTCCTTGCTCCCTCTCCCCCTCCTATTATTCCCTTTTTTTCTCTTCTTTCTCCTATTCCCTTTCCTCACCTATTTTTCCCACCCTTCTTCTCACCTCTTTTTTTTTTCTCTTCCCTCTTCTTTTCCTTTCTTTCTCATCCCTTCCTATTGCCCTATTCTTGTCTTTTCCTCTTTCTTCCCCCTCAAATTTCTTCCCTCTCCCCTCAATCCCCTCCTTCGCATTACCCTCTTTCCTTTTCTTCCCTCTCTCAGTCTCCATCCTCTCCTCTTTCCCCCCATCTTCCTACTAACCCCGTCCTATTACCCCCTTCCCCCCTTGTCCCTCCTCTTTCCCCCTTTCCCCCTCCCTCTCTTTTCCTCCCTCTCCCCTCTCTTTCCCTCCCTTTCCCTCCCCTCTTCCCCCCTCCCATTCCCTTCCCTCCCCCTCCCCTCCCTCTCCCCCTCCCCTCCCTCCCTCCCTCCCTCTCCCTTCCTTCCCTCCCTCTCACCCCTCCCACCTTTCCCTCCCTTCCTCTCCCGCTCCCATTCCCTCCCTCTCCCCCCTCCCTCTTCCTTTCCCTCCCTCTCCCCCTCTTCCTCCCTCTCCCTCCCTCGCCCCCCTCCATTACCCTCTCCAGCAACCGCAGTCGGCGCCGGCCTACCCAAATGTCCTCCGCTGACTTTGATAAATGACTACACCCGCGTCCTGCAGCTTAATACGTAGTTATGCCTCCCCGAAACTGTATATTGTCCGGGGCCGCAAATGCAAAGAAGAAAACTGGTATTCAGTAGCAGCCATAAATGTGTCGACTGTTCTAATTTGTCATGGGCCGAGAGGGAATCGTTGCCGGGTTTTCCGCGGGGAGCGTGTCGTACCCTCGGAAATGGTTTCCCGCCCTTACGTGGCTGTCAGACGTACGAGTCGATTTTTTTTTTTTTTTTTTTTCGGATTTATGAATGTTGCAGAGCAGTTGAATGATGGATGATTCTCCATTTGTCGGCGAGGACACGCGAGGAAGTTGCAGATCGCATGGATGGCTGCGTTTGGGTTGAGTCTGAACAGGGAGGAATAATTGGTATTATTTATCACTGTGTTTGCTGTGGCGCCGAAGTGAAATGTTGGGAAATGAAGGGAAGGTAGCGAAGGAGGGACGGATTGGCAGGTAGATCTGGACACGCATGCACGCACGCACGCACACACACACACACACACACACACACACACACACACACACACACACACACACACACACACACACACACACACACACACACACACATAGATGGGTAGATATGAATGTACGTACACTCACACGTATTTAAAACAATGAATATGAATATATGTAAATATATGTAATATATATATATATATATATATATATATATATATATATATATACATATATATATATATATATATATATATATATATATATATATATATATATATATATATATATATATATATATATATGGGGGGTTGCGTGTGTGTGTCTATGTCTATGTGCATGTATATATGTGAGTGTGTGTGTGTTTGGACCCTCGAGAAAAAGAAAGAAAGACAGAGATAGAGCTGCGTAAAGAGAGAGACCAAAATAAAGAAGACCGAAGAGAGAGGAGGAGAAAGAGCGACCGAATCCAACCAAAGCTTCCAATCCACAACGAATCACAACCAGAGTCTGACAACCTCATTCCACAAACCAGAGTTGCCAAATGTTCTTATTATTTATTCTTTTTTTTCCCTATTTTTTTCGACAGTGTTTGTAGCTCCTCAACGTAATCACATGCATGGAAGCCCGCACTCCGGCAGCGGTGGGAGCTCGCAAACTTTTATTTCCCAGTTTTGAGTGATTCGCCGTTAACGAAATTATGTGAACAGAAAAATAAATGAGCCTTAAAAGCCAAATTTTCGTTTTATAATTTTAATCGGAGCCCCAGCTGAGTTTACATTTGCGGAAAGCTAATAGTGTTAATGGGGCGTTTGCCGGTGAAGACAAGGCTAGATATATATGAAACGAGGACGAGGTTTTTTTTTATTCAGTTATTTGTCTATGCATTAGTGTATTTAATCATCCAGTCGTGTGTTTGTTTATTCCTTTATTGAGCCTTTCATTCATTTTTTTTCGTTTTTTTTTTTTTCTTTGTCTCTCTCTCGCTCTCTCTCTCTCTCTCTCTCTCTCTCTCTCTCTCTCTCTCTCTCTCTCTCTCTCTCTCTCTCTCTCTCTCTCTCTCTCTCTCTCTCTATCTCTCTCTCTCTCTCCTCTTTCTCCCTTTCTCCCTTTCTCCCTTTCTCTCCTTCTCTCTTTTACTGACGCACACGTAAATATGTATACCTAGACTGATTGCTTGATTGATTAACTGGCAGTAGAAAGATGGATAGGTAGATAGACAGATAGATAGAATAACAGATAAGTAGATAGATAGATAGTCAGATGAATAGACAGGCAGACATATAGATAGACAGACAGAAAGAAAGATAGACAGACAGAAAGAAAGATAGATAGACAGAAAGACAGACAGGTAGATAGACAGACAGATAGACAGACAGACAGAAAGAAAGATAGACAGATTAGACAGATAGATAGAAAGATAGACAGATAGATAGATAGACAGATAGATAGATTAGGTATTCCTTCTCATAAAACCACTCACAGAACTGATGACATCAAACCCATACAGAGTAAAACAGAGTAAAACCCTTTGATATGTAAGAAAACACCCTTTTCCCCTCTTCTGTTTTCTCTTTCTTTTCCTCTTCGAAGTGTCGCGGAAAGTCGGGCCGAGAAAACACGCGAGAGACGATAAAAAACAACGAAGGAATTAAGAAGAGTGATTCTAGATAAGAAGAGACATTCTTTCTTTTTTTCTCCCTCCTTCCCCCCACCTCCCTTCCCCCTTTCCCCTTCCCTCCCTCTTTCCCCCCCTTTCCCTTCCCTCTTTCCCTCCTTTCCTCTTCCTTCTTTCTCCTCTCCCTCTCCATCTATCTATTCTCCTCCCTCGCTCTCTTTAGATGATAAAAAGAACAAAGAAAAAAAAAAGAAACATAATCATAATATTTTTCTTTCTCTCTTCCATGAAAAAGTCAGCAAACTTAGAATCCACAGCACCCCCTCCCCCACTCCCCCTTCCCCCCCTGGCCCTTTCCCTTCCTCCCCCCCTCAACTGGCCTCTCCAGACTTGTTATCCCATGAACCAAATTGCAACTTGCGGCCCATTAACCCATCTTGCAGACAGCATTTTCGGGGTGTGGGTATATGTGCGCCTCTTCTAGTGCTTCCTGTGGGTTGTTAAAGGCAGAGAGGAGAGGAAGTGTTAGAGATTACGAGAGGGAAAAGGCAGAGGGAATTTTGTTGTTGAGTGTGTGGGTGTGTGGGTGTGTGTGTGTGTGTGTTGTGGGTGTGTGGGTGTGTGTGTGTGGTGTGGTGTGTGTGTGTAGGTGGTAGGAATGTTTTAAACAGATATATTGCAGATGCACATAAACACGTGACACACACACACACACACACACACACACACACACACACACACACACACACACACACACACACACACCCTCCCCCCCACACACACACATCACCCCCCCCCAACACACACACACATCACCCCTCCCCCCACACCCTCCCCCCAAACACACACACACCTCACCCCTCACATACCACCACATACCCCCCCCCTCACACCCCACACACGCGCAGTGGAGGGAGTGAGTCCCCGGCGTACAAGATAGGATGTTTACACTCGACAAGATTGACTCCAAATTACTCAAAATTGGTTGACAGGAGTTTGATAAGTTCGCAAACGCTCGAGGAAATCATGCTACGTATTTTCAGAGGAAGGCAGGGGCGGGGGGAGGGGAAGGGGAGGGGGGAGGGAGGGAGGAGGGGGAGGGAGGGGAGGGGAGGAGGGAGGGGAGGGGAGGGGGAGGGAGGGGGAGGGAGGGAGGGGGAGGGGGAGGGAAAGTGGAGGGGGAGGGGGAGGGGAGGAAAGGGGAGGGGGAAGGGAAAGTGGAGGGGGAGGGGGGAGGGAGGGAAAGTGGAGGGGGAGGGAGGGGAGGGAAGTGGAGGGGGGAAGGGGAGGAAAGTGGAGGGGTGGAGGGGAGGGGGAGGGGAGGGAAAAGTGGGGGGGGGGAGGGGGGAAAGTGTAAGGGGAGGGGAGGGAAGGGGAGGGGAAAGTGGAGGGGGAGGGGAGGGAAGGTGGAAAGGAGGAGGGGAGGGAAAATGGAAGGGGAAGGGAGGGGAGAGGGGAGAGAGGGAAAGGAGGGGGGGGGAAGTGGGGAAGGGGAGGGTGGAGGGGGAGGGGAGGGGGAGGGGGAGGGTGGGAAAGTGGAGGGGAGGAGAGGGAAAGTGTAGGAGGAGGGGAGGGAAAGTGGAGGGGGAGGAGGAAGGGGAGGGGAGGGAAAGTGGAGGGAGGAGGAGAGGGGGAAAGTGGAGGGAGGGGAGGGAAAGTGGAGGAGGAGGGGAGGGGGAGGAGAGGGAAAGGGGAGGGAGGGAGGGAGGGAGGGGAAAGGAGGGTAGGGTGGGAAAGTGGAGGGGGAGGGTGGAGAGAAGAGGGAAAGTGGAGGAGGGGAGGGGTGGAGGGGGAGGGGAGGGAAAGTGGAGGGAGAGAGGAGGGGGTGGAGGAGGAAAGGGAGGGAGTGGAGGGGAGTGGAGGGGAGGGAGGGAAAGGGAGGGGGAAAGTGAGGAAGGAGGGGAGGAAAAGCGGAGGGGGAGGGGGAAAATAGAAGGGGAGAGGAGGGAGCGGAGGGGAAGGGGAGGGAAAGGGGAAGGGAGAAGAGGGAAGTGGAGGGGAGGGTAATGGAATGGGAGGGGAGGGAAAGTGGAGGGAAAGGGGCTGATTGTGTATATACTATGGATGAGGTTGGTTTATGAAGTTAGATGTGGTTTTTGGTCTCATCTTGTTGTTGGCAGCGGTGGTGGTTTTGGCTGCAGTTGCTTTTTGTTGTGGTGTTGCTTGTTTATTGTTGATGTTGTTGGTCTAAGGAATTCGATGTGGTTTTGCAGTTCTGTTCTTTTCTTTCTTTTTTCTTCTTTTTTTTCTTTCTTTCTTTCTTTTTCTTTCTTTCTTTCTCTCTTTCTTTTCTTTCTTTTCTTTCTTTCTTCTTTTCTTCTCTCTTCTTTCTTTCTTTCTTTCTTTCTCTTCTTTCTTTCTTCTTTTCTTCTTTCTTTCTTTCTTTCTTTCTTTTCTCTTTCTTTTTTCTTCTTTCTTTCTTTCTTCTTTCTTCTTTTTCTTTTTCTTTCTTTCTTTCTTTCTTTCTTTTCTTTCTTTTCTTCTCTTTTCTTTCTTTCTTTCTTTCTTTCTTTTCTTTCTCTTTCTTTCTTCTTTCTTTCTTTCTTTTTTTTTGGGGGGAGGGGCTAATGGCGCTTTGTTTGTTTACATTTTGATGCTTTTTCGTTGTTCATTAATTCAAGATGATGGAAGGTTTGAAGGCAAGAGGATGATATGAGGAGAGGAGAAAGGGAATCGGTTAATTAGGTCTTTAATCGTATCTCTTTTCTGTGTCCTCGTAAATTTTTACTCTCGCCAAAAAAGTTAATTTAGTAAAAATAAAGAACAGAAAAAATAACGAAATATCCCACAGAATTATTATCAAAAAGAAAAGAGAGAGAAAAAATATATATACATGTGTGTGTGTGTGTGTGTGTGTGTGTGTGTGTGTGTGTGTGTGTGTGTGTGTGTGTGTGTGTGTGTGTGTGGTGTGTGTGGTGTGCGTGTGTGGTGCGTGTGTGTGTGTGTTTGTAGATAGATAGATCGACTGATAGATAGATAGATGTGTGTGTATGTGTGTGTGTGTGTGTGTGTGCGTTTGTGTATGCATATCCCTCCGCTATTTTGTCTATCCAGTATTTGGAAAATTAAGCTTTCAGGCGCATGCATAAAATAAGTCTGAATTTTGTAGCAATATGAAATGAAAATTAGCGCTCAAACCTTTTTTTCATCTCCAGTTTATCAAAACAGATAAAACCGCTCTGGATTTAACATTTTATTATTCATCTACGATTCGCAAAATTAATTGATAAATAAATTGTTTTATGGATATTTCTTTCATCGCAATTGTACATTTCCCGTCTCTTGATAGCGGGTGTATTTGGGGCCAACGGTTTGTTTGTTTGTTTGTTTATGCTGTCGCGTGTGTGTTTGTCTGTATAGATAGGCCTATGTGTATGTATGTGTGTATGAATGCATGTCTACATATGTGTGTATGTATGCTTGTTTGTGTGTGTGTTGTGTGTATGTGTGTGTGTGTGTGTGTGTGTGTGTGTGTGTGTGTGTGTACGTGTCTGTGTCTGTGCTTTCGAGTCCGTGTATTTGTCTGTCTATCTGTATGTGTATAGGTATGCATATATGTGTCTGTATGTGTGTGTGTGTGTGTGTGTATGTATGTGTGTGTGTGTGTGTGTATGTGTATGTGTGTGTGTGTGTGTGTGTTTTGTGTATGTGTGAGTTGGTGTGTGTGTGTGTGTGTGTGTGTCTGTGCGTGTGTGTTGTGTGTGTATGTATGTTGTGTCTGTGTGTTATGTGTATGTGTGTTGTCTCTGTGTGTCTGTCTGTGTGTGTGTATGTGTGTGTCTGTGTGTGTGGTGTGTGTGTCGTGTGTGTCCGTGTGCGTGTGCACCTCCGGGCGCCCACACGATCCGAATCCCTTGCAAGCACGTCTGACGCTCCGCCAGCGCGCGTAAGCCTGTTTACATAACGATTACAAAAGCTCCCGGTGCCATCATCATACAAAAGCCATAATTATATTTTAATCACACTCTCAAACTAGATTATGCCACCAATAAATATGATGAGCATATGCCATTCATATATCATCATTGTTATTAAAATGTTTAATGCTGAAATGATGACAAGCTTTTGCAATTTGTTAGAGCTATAACAATGGCAAAATTGTATTACATCATTTCACTAATTTGGGATATTATTTCTAGCAAGAAATTATAAATAGTATAATTAACATATACATGCATGCATAGTTACATGCATCTGTATATGTCTGTAGTGTGGTGTGTGTTATGTGTGTGTGAGCAGAGAGAGAGAGAGAGAGAGAGAGAGAGTAGAGTGAGTGAGAGAGAGAAGAGAGAGAGAGAAGAGAGAGAGCTCAGTGTGTCTGTGTATGTTTGTGTTTTGTGTGTGTGTGAACATATTTACATCGAGGAAGATATGTTGCAGAAATCTTTACGTTACGTTCACTTACTTTCACATGTGATACTTGATGTGACATGATCGAGACAAAGGGAGACAAAGGCTTAGCAAAACCATATCATTTTATAATTTCACATCATTTTCTCTCTTCTCTTTTATCCATAGCAATGACCCCCCACACACACACCCACCCCACCCCACCCCAACCCCCAAAAAAACATTAAAAAAAGAAATACAAAAAAAATAACCTAACCTAATCTAACCTCACCTAACCTAAACGAAAAGTTAAATGAAGAACACATCAAAAAAACATAAACATAAAAAAAAAAAAAAGAAATGCAAAAAAAAGTAACCTAAACTAAACAAAAAGTTGAATCAAGAAATAGAGAAACAAAAAACAAACAAAAAACAACTAAAAAACTATCAAAAACGAGTAGATTCTCACTCGCGACGCCGACACAAAGTCCGCGCAAGGACGACCGAGTGCAACTTTCGCGATATTTCAGCCGCTCTCGTCGGGACAGCAGCGCCGGGATGACCGAAGTCGCCAGAGCTCCGGAGTTGCCGAAGGAAGGATGGCTTGCAACTCGCTGGCGCTTTCCAGTGAGATAAATGGAGGGAGGAGAGGGAGAGGGGATGGAAAGGAGGAGAGGGAGAGGATGGAAAAAAAGAGTGGGAGAGGGAGACGGGCTGTAAATGGGAGGGGGAGGGGAAAAAGTGGAAGAGGGAGACGGGAATGGAGAGGAGAGGTACTGGAAAAGGAAGGGAAAGGGAGAGGGTGCTGGAAGGGAGAGGGAGAGGAAGAAGTGCTGGAAAAAAGTAGGGACAGGAAAGGGGCTGAAAAAGGAAGGGAGAGAAAGAGGGGGCTGGAAAAGAAGAGAAGGAATGAAAGACTGGAAAGGGGAGGAGAGGGAGAGGGAGAAGGGCCGGAAGAAAGGAGAAAAAAAAGAGGGACCGAAGATAGGAAGGAGAGACATAGTGGAAAACAGGAGGGGGACAAAAAGAGAGGGAGATGGGATGGGAGAGAGAAAGGGAAAATCGAGAGGATGGAGACAGACTGGAAAAGAGAGGAGGAACGAGAATGCAGGAATAGGGAAATGAAGGGAGAATGGATGGAAAAGAGAGGGAGAGGGAGGAGACGGGTTGGAAAAGAGAGGGAGAGGGACACGACCTGGAAAAAAGAGGGAGAATAGGAGGAAAAGAGAGTGGGAAGAAGAAGGACTGGACAAGAGAGGTAAAGGGAAAGAAGCTAAGAAGAAAGAGAGAGACAGAGACAAGGACAGAGAATAGGAGAGGGTGGGGGTAAAGAGGGGGAGGGTGTGAGAGGGAGAGGAGAAGTTAAGAAAATGAAGTTGAGAATGAGAAAGAGGGAGAGGGCGAGGGAGAAGATGAGGCTAAGGGAAGAGAGAAAAGGGATTAGGGATGTAGAAAATGATAGGAAGATAGAAAAGTTAAGAAAAATGCGAGAGGGGGGGGAAGGGGTGGAGAAGAGGAAAAGAAAGAGTGATAAGAGAGGGGAGGGAGGGAAAAGAAGAAAGGAGATAAAATAAAGAGAAATATGGAAGAAGAGAAGAGACACGAAGGGAGAGGAGGATAGGGGAGAGGTAGAGAGGAAGGAAGGTGGGAGGAAGAAAGAAATACAGAATTAGATAATAGATAATCAATGAATAAAAAAAAAACTAAATGAAGCTCAAACCTATAATAACAACGACTATATAAGAGAAAAACAAGAATACAAGAGGAACAAGCGAGCAGAAGACGAAAGAGATGAGCTCACAAAGGGGCCAAAGAGAGGAAGGGGGAGAGGGGGGAAGAGGGGAGGGAGAGGTACAGGGCGTCGGTGAGGTGAAGGAGTGGGGAGAGGGGGAGTGGGGGGAGAGGGAGTGTGAGAGAGGGCCGTCAAACGCCAAGTTGTGGGAGCATGACTTTCAAATGAGTGGACTGGTCGTAAACTGCTGTAGCGTTGGTGGCTTTAGCAAGTGTCTGCAGCTGATACGAACAGTGTGTGTGTGTGAGGTGAGGGGAGGAGGGGAGGTGGATAGGAGGAGGGAAGGGGAGGTGGAGAGGAGGAGGGAAGGGGAAGTGGAGAGGGGAGGGAAGGGGAAGGGGAGAGGGAGAAGGGGAGGTGGGAGGAGGAGGGGAAAGGGAAGTGGGGTGGAGAGGAGAAGGGAAGGGGAAGTGGAGAGGAGGGGGAAGGGGAAGGGAAGGTGGAGAAGGGAGGGGAGGGGAGGGAGAATGGAAGGAGTGCGGGGGGAGGGCAGGAGGGGGAAGGGGACGGGAAGGGAGGGGAACGGAAGGAGGATGGAGGAGGGCAGGAGGGGGAGGGAAGACGAGGAGGAAGGCGTTAAGGGAAGAAAGT
>NW_020871428.1:734400-743252 GCF_003789085.1 Penaeus vannamei | reverse complement strand
CCGGCCGCGTCTCAATATCCCTCTCCCGGGAACCCGGCACCGGTGCCTCAGGCGAGAGCAGGCCCTTCCGGCACTTCATCTCCCCAAACCCTCCCGTGCCTCAGGCGAGAGCAGGCCCTTCCGGCACCTCATCCTCCCCAACCCTCCGTGCCTCAGGCGAGAGCAGGCCCTTCCGGCCTCATCCTCCCCAAGCCCTCCCGGTGCCTCAGGCGAGAGCAGGCTCCTTCCGGCCCTCATCCCCCAACCCTCCCGTGCCTCAGGCGAGAGCAGGCCCTTCCGGCCTCATCCTCCCCAACCCTCCGTGCCTCAGGCGAGAGCAGGCCCTTTCCGGCCTCATCCTCCCCAACCCTCCCGTGCCTCAGGCGGAGAGCAGGCCCTTCCGTCCCTCATCCTCCCCAACCCTCCGTGCCTCAGGCGAGAGCAGGCCCTCCGGCCTCATCCTCCCCAACCCTCCGTGCCTCAGGCGAAGCAGAGCCCAGGCCCCTTCCGGCCCTCATCCTCCCACCCTCCCGTGCCTCAGGCGAGAGCAGGCCCTTCCGGCCCCATCTCCCAACCCTCCCGTGCCTCAGGCGAGAGCAGGCCCCTTCCGCCCTCATCCTCCCCACCCTCCCGGGCGAGAGCAGGCGAGAGCAGGCGAGAGCAGGCGAGAGCAGGCGAGAGCAGGCCCTTCCGGCCCTCATCCTCCCCAACCCTCCCGTGCCTCAGGCGAGAGCAGGCCCTTCCGGCCCTCATCCTCCCCAACCCTCCCGTGCCTCAGGCGAGAGCAGGCGAGAGCAGGCGAGAGCAGAGAGCAAGGCCCTGCAGGCCCTTCCGGCCTCATCCTCCCCAACCCTCCCGTGCCTCAGGCGAGAGCAGGCCCTTCCGGCCCTCATCCTCCCCAACCCTCCCGTGCTCAAGGCGAGAGCAGGGCCCTTCCGGCCCTCATCCTCCAACCCTCCGTGCCCTCAGGCGAGAGCAGGCCTTCCGGCCCTCATCCTCCCAACCCTCCCGTGCCTCAGAGAAGAGCAGGCCCTTCCGGCCCTCATCCTCCCCAACCCCCCGTGCCTCAGGCGAGAGCAGGCCCTTCCGGCCCTCATCCTCCCCAACCCTCCCGTGCCTCAGGCGAAGAGCAGGCCCTTCCGGCCCCTCATCTCCCCCAACCCTCCGTGCCTCAGGAGAGAGAGCAGGCCCTTCCGGCCATCCTCCCCAACCCTCCCGTGCCTCAGGCGAGAGCAGGCCCTTCCGGCCCTATCCTCCCCACCTCCGTGCCTCAGGCGAGCAGGCCCTTCCGGCCCTCATTCCTCCCCCACCCTCCCGTGCCTCAGGCGAGAGCCAGGCCCTTCCGGCCCTCATTCCTCCCCAACCCTCAGGCGAGAGCAGGCCCTTCCGGCCCTCATCCTCCCCAACCCTCCCGTGCCTCAGGCGAGAGCAGGCCCCTTCCGGCCCTCATCCTCCCAACCTCCCGTGCCTCAGGCGAGAGCAGGCCCTTCCGGCCCTCATCCTCCCCAACCCTCCGTGCCTCAGGCGAGAGCAGGCCCTTCCGCCCTCATCCTCCCAACCCTCGTGCCTCAGGCGAGAGCAGAGAGAGCAGGCCTTCCGGCCCTCATCCTCCCCAACCCTCCCGTGCCTCAGGCGAGAGCAGGCCCTTCCGGCCCTCCCTCCCCATCCGTGCCTCAGGCGAGCAGGCGAGCATTCCGGCCTCATCTCCAACCCTCCCGTGCCTCAGGCGAGAGAGCAGGCCCTTCCGGCCCTCATCCTCCCAACCCTCCCCGTGCCTCAGGCGAGAGCAGGCCCTTCCGGCCTCATCCTCCCCAACCCTCCGTGCCTCAGGCGAGAGCAGGCCCTTCCGGCCCTCATCCTCCCCAACCCTCCCGTGCCTCAGGCGAGAGCAGGCCCTTCCGGCCCTCATCCTCCCCAACCCTCCCGTGCCTCAGGCGAGAGCAGGCGAGAGCCGCGTGCTTCAGGCGAGAGCAGGCGAGAGCAGGCCCTTCCGGCCCTCATCCTCCCCAACCCTCCCGTGCCTCAGGCGAGAGCAGGCCCTTCCGGCCCTCATCCTCCCCAACCCTCCCGTGCCTCAGGCGAGAGCAGGCGAGAGCAGGCCCTTCGGCCTCATCCTCCCCAACCCTCCCGTGCCTCAGGCGAGAGCAGGCCTTCCGGCCCTCATTCCTCCCCAACCCTCCCGTGCCTCAGGCGAGAGCAGGCCCTTCCGGCCCTCATCCCTCCCAACCCTCCCGTGCCTCAGGCCAGGCGAGAGCAGCGAGAGCAGGCGAGAGCAGGCGAGAGCAGGCCCTTCCGGCCCTCATCCTCCCCAACCCTCCCGTGCCTCAGGCGAGAGCAGGCCTTCCGGCCTCATCCTCCCAACCCCCGTGCCTCAGGCGAGAGCAGGCCTTCCGGCCCTCATCCTCCCAACCCTCCCGTGCCTCAGCGGGAGAGCAGGCCCTTCCGGCCCTCATCCTCCCCAACCCTCCCGTGCCTAGGCGAGAGCAGGCCTTCCGGCCTCATTCCTCCCAACCCCCGTGCTCAGGAGAAGCAAGGCCCTTTCCGGCCCTCATCCTCCCAAACCCTCCCGTGCTCAGGCGAGAGCAGGCCCTTCCGGCCCTCATCCTCCCCAACCCCTCCCGTCCTCAGGCGAAGAGCAGGCCCCGGCCCTCGGGCTCCTCCTCGTCCCAGCCCCTCCCGGTGCCTCAGAGCAGAGAGGCAGCAGCCCTTCCGGCCCTCATCCTCCCCAGCGGCCGAGAGCAGGCGAGAGCAGGCCCTTCCGGCCCTCATCCTCCCCAACCCTCCCGTGCCTCAGGCGAGAGCAGGCCCTTCCGGCCCTCATCCTCCCCAACCCTCCCGTGCCTCAGGCGAGAGCAGGCCCTTCCGGCCCTCCCTCCCCAACCTCCGTGCCAGGCGAGAGCAGTTCCGGCAGGCCAGGCTCCGGCCTCATCCTCCCAACCCTCCCGTGCCTCAGGCGAGAGCAGGCCCTTCCGGCCCTCATCCTCCCAACCCCCGTGCCTCAGGCGAGAGCAGCGAGAGCAGGCCCTTCCGGCCCATTCCTCCCAACCCTCCGTGCCTCAGGCGAGAGCAGGCCCTTCCGGCCCTCATCCTCCCCAACCTCCGTGCCTCAGGCGAGAAGCAGGCCCTTCCGGCCCTCATCCTCCCACAACCCTCCCGTGCCTCAGCAAGGCCAGGCGAGAGCAGGCCCTTCCGGCCCTTCATCCTCCCCAACCTCCCGTGCCTCAGGCGAGAGCAGGCCTTTCCGGCCCTCATCCTCCCCAACCCTCCCTCAGTCCCTCCCCTCCGGCTCAGGCGAGAGCAGGCCCTTCCTCCGGCCTCAGAGAGCAGGCATCATCCTCCCCAACCCTCCCGTGCCTCAGGCGAGAGCAGGCCCTTCCGGCCCTCATCCTCCCCAACCCTCCCGGCCTCAGGCGAGAAGCAGGCCCTTCCGGCCCTCATCCTCCCCCCCACCCTCCCGTGCCTCAGGCGAGAGCAGGCCCTTCCGGCCCTCATCCTCCCCAACCCTCCCGTGCCTCAGGCGAGAGCAGGCCCTTCCGCCCTCATCCTCCCCAACCCTCCCGTGCCTCAGGCGAGAGCAGGCCCTCCGGCCCTCATCCTCCCAACCCTCCCGTGCCTCAGGCGAGAGCAGGCCCTTCCGCCCTCATCCTCCCAACCTGCCTCTTCATCCTCCCCAACCCTCCCGTGCCTCAGGCGAGAGCAGGCCCTTCCGGCCCTCATCCTCCCCAACCTCCGTGCCTCAGGCGAGAGCAGGCCCTTCCGGCCCTCATCCTCCCCAACCCTTCCCGTGCCTCAGGAGAGCAGAGTGCCTCAGAGAGCAGCCCTTCCGGGCCCTTCCGGCCTCTCCTCCCAACCCTCCCTGCCTCAGGCGAGAGCAGCCTCCGGCCCTCATCCTCCCCAACCCTCCCGTGCCTCAGCGAGAGCAGGCCCTTCCGCCCTCATCCTCCCCAACCCTCCCGTGCCTCAGGCGAGCAGCCTTTCCGGCCCTCATCCTCCCCAACCTCCCGCTCAGGCGAGAGCAGGCCCTTCCGGCCCTCATCCTCCCCAACCCTCCCGTGCCTCAGCGAGAGCAGGCCCTTCCGGCCCTCATCCTCCCCAACCCCCCGTGCCTCAAGAGAGGCAGAGCAGGCGAGAGCAGGCCAGCGAGAGCAGGCCCTTCCGGCCCTCATCCTCCCCAACCCTCCCGTGCCTCAGGCGAGAGCAGAGAGCCCTTCCGGCCCTCATCCTCCCCAACCCTCCCGTGCCTCAGGCGAGAGCAGGCCCTTCCCGGCCCTCATCCTCCCCAACCCTCCCGTGCCCCAGGCGAGAGCAGGCCCTTCCGGCCTCATCCTCCCAACCCTCCCGTGCCTCAGGAGAGAGCAGGCCCTTCCGGCCCTCATCCTCCCCAACCCTCCCGTGCCTCAGGCGAGAGCAGAGGCCCAGGCGAGAGCAGGCCCTTCATCCTCCCCAACCCTCCCGTGCCTCAGGAGAGAGCAGGCCTTCCGGCCCTCATCCTCCCCAACCTCCGTCAGGCGAGAGCAGGCCCTTCCGGCCCTCATCCTCCCCAACCCTCCCGTGCCTCAGGCGAGAGCAGGCCCTTCCGGCCCTCATCCTCCCAACCCTCCGTGCCTCAGGCGAGAGCAGGCCCTTCCGGCCCCATCCTCCCCAACCCTCCCGTGCCTCAGGCGAGAGCAGCCCTTCCGGCCCTCATCCTCCCCAACCCTCCCTGCCTCAGGCGTTCCGGCCCTCATCCTCCCCAAACCCTCCCGTGCCTCAGGCGAGAGCAGGCCCTTCGGCCCTCATCCTCCCAACCTCCCGTGCCTCAGGCGAGGAGAGAGCAGGCCCTTCCGGCCCTCATCTCCCAACCCTCCCGTGCCTCAGGCGAGAGCACCTTCCGGCCTCATCCTTCCCAACCCTCCGTGCTCAGGCGAGAGCAGGCGAGAGCAGGCCCTTCCGGCCCTCATCCTCCCCAACCCTCCCGTGCCTCAGGCGAGAGCAGGCCCTTCCGGCCCTCATCCTCCCCAACCCTCCCGTGCCTCAGGCGAGAGCAGGCCCTTCCGGCCCTCATCCTCCCCAACCCTCCCGTGCCTCAGCGAAAGCAGGCCTTCCGGCCCTCATCCTCCCCAACCCTCCCGTGCCTCAGGCGAGAGCAATGCAGGGCGAGAGCAGGCGAAGAGCAGCGAGAGCGGGCGAGAGCAGGCGAGAGCAGGCCAGAGCAAGCCAAAGCAGCCTAAAGCAGACCAAAGCAGGGCCTCTATTAGCGTCTCCTGCAAGAAGAGGCTCCTGGACGCACTCGGGATCAACAGTACCTAGGCAGCCGTCGCTCGGAATTAACAGCGTAAATGGAAGTGGAGAAGGGGAGGAGAAGGGGAAGGAGGGAGGAGGAAGGGAAGAGGAGGAGGAAAGGGTAGGAGGAAGGCGAAAGGGGAAGGAGGGGAAGGGGGAGGAAGGGTAGAAGGAGGCAGGGGGATGGGGAAGGAAAGGGAAGGTAGAGGAGGGAAAGGAGGGGAAGGGGGGAGAATAGAAGGGGAAGGAAGGGGAACGGAGAAGGAGGGGAAGGGTAGGAGAAGGGGGAGGAAGAAAGAGAGGAAGGAAAGAAGGAGAGAAGGCGGAAGGAAGAGGAGGAGGAAGGGGAAGGGGAAGGGGATAGGAAGGGGAATAAGGGTAATGAAGATATGGAAAGAATGAGGGAAGGAGGAGAGAAGAGGAGGAAGGAAGGGAAGGATGAGAGAGGAAGGAGAGGCTAAATGAAGGAGCGTGTGACGAGAGAGAGGGAGACCCCCAAGAGCGAAAAGTGAAAAAGAAAGGGAGGGCGACCAGCCTGTTGAAAATGACTGAGACGCATTTTTGGAATGGATTTAGCGAAGGATCTGTATGGGATGTTATTTTTTTCTCTCTCTTTCTCATTCTTCCTTCGCCTCTTTTTCCAAGAATGGCTGAGTAGGGAAGGAAGGGGGACGCATTGGCCATTAGTCGCAGTGGCTGGAGGTCGAGAGGGGAGAGCTGTTTTCGTCGTAGCTGGCGTGGGGTCGAGGCGGTGCTTGTGTGTTGATAAGGCAAGCCAGGCAAGATTGGTATGTCTATATGTTACCTGTCTATCTGTCTGTCCTGTCTGTCTGTCTTCTGTCTGTCTGTCTGTCGGTCTGTCTGTCTGTCTGTCTGTCTGTCTGTCTGTCTGTCTGTCTGTCTGTCTGTCTATACTTATATGTGTGTGTGTGTGTGTGTGTGTCTGTCTGCATACCCATCCATACAGGCGTAGATATGGATATATAGAGAAAGTGAGAGTGAGTGAGAGAAACATGAAGAAGAAAAGAAAAAAAAGAAATTGCGTCTATACGTAATAAAGAGAAAGAAAGAACAGAGTAAGAGAAATCGGTTTAAAAATTAAATCTACATGTAATTGCTCTTCCATATTACACGAAGCCTCAAGACCTAAGTCAAAGTTATCTCTCCAGGTCGTTGAAAATGTACACCTCTAACTTCTTACGTATTTCCTCTTGTTTCCCCCTCATTAGTTCACACAAAGTAAATTATTGGGCCTGTCTCCATTTCATAATTTATATGCCAATATTCAAGGTACATATGATCGGGTATTAAAACAAGGTACTTATAGCCAGGTATTAAACAAGGTACTTTATTAAACAAGGTACTTATAGCCAGATAGGTACATTTAACCAGATATTACATATAACCAGGTATTAAACAAGGTTCAGAGGGGCACAGCAAGGTATTATTAATACAAGGTACATATTAAACAAACTCCAGATATTAAACAAGGTACATTTAACCAGATATTATGCATATAACCAGGTATTAAACAAGGTGTATTTGGTCAGATATTAAACAAGCATAGATATTAAACAAGGTACATATTAATCAGGTATTATCTATTTTATTAAACAAGCATATTCAGGTAGCTGTACTTTATTTAGATTCCTGAACCCAGTAATAAAACAAGCTTTTTCCCAAGAGTATTCTGACTGTTAGCAGCTGTTAGTAGTAAGGTACTCTTGATTAGTATGAATAAACGAGAGGAATTTAGTTTTTTCTTCTGATAATTATAGTAATATCGAGTAAATTATAAAAATAATTGTGTATCAAGCTATATATGATATCCCATAGTGTTCTATAATAGCCTAACGTGATATTATTATTGTAATATCTTATTGGTAAGTATTTTTGCAATGTATTCTCTTTGAAATACGGTTCAGTATTAACAATAGCAAAATGATCGAAAGGGGAAAGAAGGGAGGAAGGGAAGGAGGGAAGACGGGGAAGGGAGGGAGGGAAAGAAAGAGGGAGGAAGGTGAGAAAGAAGGGAGGAAGAGGAGGGAAGATGGGGAAGAAGAGAGGGAGGGAAAGAGAGGAAGAAGGGAAGGAAGGCGGGAAAGAAGGAGGAAGAGAAGGAGGGGAAGACGGGAAAGGGAGGGAGGGAAGGAAGGCGGGAAAGAGGGAGGAAGAAAGGAGGGAGGAGCGAAGACGGGGAAGAAGAGAGGGAGGAAAGGAGAAGAAGAGAGAGAAGAAGGCGGGAAAGAAGGGAGGGAGGGAGGGGGGAAGAAGGGGCAGAAGGGAGGGAGGGAGGAAGGGAAGACGGATACATGATAAATATCTGATAAAGATAAAGAGGCGGACCCTAGCTCGGAAGTTGCCAACTAGGACTTTCATTAAGATGGTGGCTGTGTGCGAATAGATAACGAATAGACAATATCATACACGTATTCCAAACACACATGCGCTTTCCCGTATCCCAAACGTCCACACACACATGTAAACGCACCAAAATACACACGTTTCTCCATACATGCGTACATACGAAACACTTTTGTTGCAACCAGGATATTTCTTGCGCTAAAAGTTCCTCTGGGAGACGCAAGTTGTCTGTCTTCGACCCTCGAGAATTGTCTTTCTTCTGTCGAGTCTGGCAGCCCTAGTCACTGCTAGTCTTGTCCCTTGTTTACTAGCATTCACCGTGTGTATGGATATGAATATAATGTGTGGGTAGGTTTGCCTTTGGAATGTGTATGTATAAGGAGATATGTATATGTTTGTGTGTATATGTATATAACACACATACACATATTCATCTTATCACACACACACACACGACACACGCCACACACGTGTGTGTGTGTGTATGTATATGTGTATGATATATATATATAATATATATTATATATATATATATATATATATATATATATATATATAGGTGTGTGTGTGTGTGTGTGTGTGTGTGTGTGTGTGTGTGTGTGTGTGTTGTGTGTGTGTGTGTGTGTGTGTGTGTGTGTTGTGTGCGTATTATGTATATATATATATATATATATATATATATATATATATATATATATATATATATATATATATATATATATATATATATATATATATATATATATATATATATATATATATATATATATATATATATATATATATATATTATATATATATATATATATATATATATATATATATATATATATATATATATATATATTATATATATATATATATATATATATATATACTGAAAGTGCCCTGCATTGCCAAGTCAGAAAGTAGTCCTCCAAAACAAGAATTGCACAAAGAATAAAACAGCATCAAAAAGAAATATCTTATTCAATCAAGAAGCACATTCCTGGAACTCTGTCCTTCCACATAAACTATAAACTCTTCATACCAAATTTCAGCCGCATGCCAAAACTAAAACCTCAATAAACTAAGTTTTAGCTCCACATAGTACTTCTGCTCCGATTTTTTTTAATAAGAAGGCAAGTATTGCTCCATACTTCTCTTTTACACTCCCTACCTTGGTACCACACTACCTGTTATCCACGTCTCAAGATAACCGAGATATACTTCCCCAAGGTCACAGGGGACTGAATGCATAAGGAACT
>NW_020871428.1:724400-729400 GCF_003789085.1 Penaeus vannamei | reverse complement strand
AGTTTGTGCTTAAATCATCACAAAACGTAAACAAATTTCGTCGGTTCTTCATATGAACCAAGGTATGATATTCTAGTATTGTCTTTGTATAGACATCTCATTATGCAAAATAGAACATATTTGCATAAAAGCCGTAACCTAAATTGGCCTAGAAGCCACGCCCCTTTTTGTATAGCAAGGAAGCTGATTGGTCCTTATACCATGTTCGTGTCGCTTCAAACTTGGCTACAGTAAGCGTATTCACAGTCCATAATGATAATGCTAAATGATAATGTCAGCAATTACAATTATGTTAAATACAGGTAATATAAAATTTCAAAAGGTCATTGGGTATTAAAACATCAGAGAGGATGTTTAAAAGGTTAAACATGTATTACGCGCTCGTCGAAGTCAAGGCCAATATCGCTTTCGAATGGAACCTGCTCACTATTTCTTTGTATTACAGAAAATATAAAGCTACGTAAATGATGCGATTTATACTGCATTATGAGCTGTAAAATGTGATCATATTGACATGAACATCAGTATTATTATTAGCACTCCTGCAGTAGTTATCTTTCACATTATCACCATTATTAGTAATATCGTTTTCATTTCTGTATGTTATACTCCTTGCACGACATTCTATTTACTCTATTGTCTGTCTGTCTGTCTGTCTCTCTCTCTCTCTCTCTCTCTCTCTCTCTCTTCTCTCTCTCTCTCCCCCTCTCTCTCTCTCCTCTCTCTCTCATCTCTCTTCTCTCTCTCTCTCTCTCTCTCTCTCTCTCCCTCTCTCCTCTCTCCTCCTCTCTCTTCTCTCTTTCTCCCTCTTTCATCTTTTCTCTTCTCTTTTCTTTTTTTTTTTTTTTTTCGTTCATCATATCTTATTACATGATAAATAGGTGGCATATGACCGAAGCAGAAAACGCTCGATAATTATGCAATGTCTGTTTAAACTCTAAAACTAATATAATTTATACTTAATTGACATTTCACAGTTTGTTTATTTTCTGTTTATTATCGACTGAAAGCGTGTGACAGACGAGAGGCTTTAATCTTGTAATAATCGTCGCAGTCTTTTTTTCTATGACGCTAATAATTTTTTTTTAACTGGGCTTTACTCTCCTACTTAACTAAATTATTCGTCTGTTTTTTTTTTTGTTTTTTTTTTTTCTATTCGTTTCTACGTATCAAATAGATTAAGTAAAGTAAAAAAAAAAAAAGTAAAAAAATGGTAAGGAGAGAGACAAGGAAATGGAAAAAGCAAGGAAGAAAAAAACGACACTAAAGATATGCAAAAAGACGAGAATAGAAATGATAAAAAAAAAGAAAGAGAGTAAAAACAAAAAGAAAATAAGAAAAGAACAAACAAAGAAAAAGAAGAAACGAAGACCGACTCACCTCTCATTCCTGAAGCCTCTTTCACGAGATAGAATATGAATAATAAAGAAGAAGAAGAAAGAGAGCCAAAACAAAAGAAAACAAGCAAAGAAAAAAGAAAAAGAAGTAAACGAAGACCGACTCACCTTCTCCATTCCTGAAGCCTCTTTCACGAGATAGAATATGAATAATAAAAGAAGAAGAAAGAGAGCCAAAACAAAAGAAAAAAGCAAAGAAAAACAAAGAAAGGAAGTAAAACGAGACCGATTCACATCTCCATTCCTGAAGCCTTTTTCACGAATAGAATATTAATATTAAAAAAAAAAGAGAAGAGAGCAAAAACAAAAAGAAAATAAGCAAAGAACAAAAAAGAAAAAGAACTAAAACGAAGACCAGAATTCTCCATTCTGAAGCTCTTTCACGAGATAGAATATGAATAATAAATATGAAATAATAATATATATGAATAATAATAAATATGAATAATAAATAAATATGAATAATAATAAAGAAGAAGAAGAAAGAGAGCCAAAACAAAAGAAAACAAGCAAAGAAAAAGAAAGAAAAAACAAAAGAAGAACTAAAACGAAGACCACATTCTCCATTCTTGAAGCCTCTTTCACCGAATACCTGAATCTCACTAAGTGTCAAACTCTTTTTCCTTCAATATCTTGCACATTTGCAGTTGCTTTCCGCTTTGCATATTAACTTTGGTCCAGCTGAACATCACTTTAATGTTATGTGTCATTTTATTCAGTTCCTTCCGCTCTAAATACAATAAATGGAGCATAGTAGAGATATAGATATTCGTTAATGAGATGTTCAAAAAAAATATATATAGTAATATCAGTTATTTAGCGTAATTAAGGTACTTATTAGCGAAAAAAGTTATGCTTTCTGGAAGATGAAACTAGTATATAAATTAGTGTTAGGAAAATGATAAGTTCCTGAACGTAGAAAAATGTACAAATACTCCTGTGACAACTCGAAGATACATACTAGATACATAGATAACATTAAACAATAATAATGACACAAAACACATAAAAATACTCTAAAATCGCATAAGACACATAAAGACATTAAGAATACCTCCCAAAAGACAACCCCCCCAAAAAAAAAAAACAATACCCCAAAAACAGAAAACACAAAAACGGAAACACTCCCCACAAAAAGAAATAGAAATAAAAGCACCAAAAAACAATATATATTATATTAATAATTATATATATATATATATTATATATATCTATATTATTATTATATATTATTATATATATATATATATATATATATATATATATATATATATATATATATATATATATATATATATATATATATATATATATATAATATATATACAGAAAAACACCCTCAAAAACACACTACGATAACTCCGACACACAAAGACCCACACCTCAACCAACCACCGAGTGAATTCCAGTGAGTGTGTGTTGACCTTCTTCCAGAGGCTTTTTGGATCTGGGTCACGGAGGTCACTGGGGTCACGAAGGTCACGGGGAGATTGGAGAATGGGCGGATTGGAAGGAAGGTTTGCATTGGGGAAACGATGGAGGATTAGATGTGACGAATTGATATCAAACGGGTGGGAATTATAATGATGGTGGTGATGGTAATGATAATAATGTAAATAGAAATGATAAAAGAAAAAGAATATAATTATAATGATAATGGTAATGGTGGTGATGATGGGAACAATGATGATGACAATGATGATAGTGAAGATGGAAATGATAATGATAAGAAAAATAAAAGAATTAAAATATCCTAAAAAATAAAAACAGAAAAACACATAAATAAACACCAAGAACAGAAAAACATCCAAAAAACAAAACACTAAAATGTAATAAAAACACCAAAAAAAAAACACACACCAAAATAAACAAAAATAAAACAAAAAACAAAACCACCAAAGAAACACAAAAAAAGAAAAAAAAACACAAACAAAAAACAGAGAAACACCACAAAATAAAAAAAAAAAATAGAAAAAAACGAAAAAACGCCAAAATGAAAGATATGAAAAACCAAAAAATGATGCGAAATGCTTGAATTGAAATGATAATATGATTCTTATAATCATTACATTGATAATGATAGTGTCATAATGATAATGATCATGATAATAACATCGATGTTAATGATAATGAGAGTAATAACAATAACAATAATAATAACCGCAATAAAATAATAGTTATATAAATAATGATAACACTAATCATACCTACTATTATAATTATCCTTATCATCATTACCACAACGAGAATAACAATAATTAAGATAACGATAACAGAGATAATAACACAGAATAACAAACACCCAAAAACATAAAAAAACACCATAATAACTACAAAATACATAAAAAAAAAGACAGACACACACCTATCAGCCACACGAGAGAATTCCAAACAGACGAAAAGCTAAAGAATTTCCGTATAAAAAGAGCCTTAAGAACGACACAGACTGAAGCTCCAGGTGACTGTGTGTTTTTAGGCTCTCTGTGGCTCTTCAGATCTGGGTCGGAGGAAGAGAATGATAAAACATTGATTCATTATATATTGTTATATTGAAACCATATAAGGAAATGTAAAATGTTAACTCGTTGAGAAAATATATTGATTCATTATATATTGTTACATTGAAACCATATAAGGAAATGTAAAATGTGAATTCGTTGAGAAAATATATTGATTCATTATATGTTGTTATATTGAAACCATATAAGGAAATGTAAAATGTGGATTCGTTGAGAAAATATATTGATTCATTATATATTGATATATTGAAAATATAAGGAAATGTAAAATGAGAGAAAATATATTGATTCATTATATATGATATATTGATAAGATAAGAAAATATATTGGAAACATATTAGAAAATGTAAAATGTGGATTCGTTGAGAAAATATATTGACTCATTATATATTGTTATATATGATAAGAAAATATGTTGATTCATTATAGATAAGAAAATATATTGATTCATTATATAATTGATAAGAAAATATATTGATATAAGAAAATATAAAAAATTCGTTGAGAAAATATTGATTCATTATATATTGATATTGATAAGAAATATATTGAAACATATAAGAAAATGTAAAATGTGGATTCGTTGATTGAAGATTTGGTTGGGTAATAGTTAATAGATGGTGATAGAATTGTAATTATGGTGATGATAATGATAATGATAATGATGATGATGATGATAAAGATGATGATGATGATAAAATGATGATAATGATGATGATGATGATAACGATAATCACTACTGTTGTTATTATTCAAGATGATGATGATGGTAGTATTAATAATGACAAGAATATTAATGGTGATGATAATGATGATAATAATGTTGTTAATGATGATAATAATGCTGTTAATGATAATGAAATTAAAAATAATAATACTAATAATAATAATACTGATGATAATACTGATATATAATGCTAACTATGATAAAGATAATAATGATAATATTGATGATTATAATGATAACCACAGTAATAATAATGATAACGATAATAAAAATGATAATGATACTAACATTATTAATTAATAATAACGATAGCGACAACAATGATAATGATAATGATATCAGTAACGGCTATCATT
>NW_020871428.1:719400-721900 GCF_003789085.1 Penaeus vannamei | reverse complement strand
CAATTTATTATTGTAATTAAATTTATCCTTCAAGTAAAACGTTTAAAATGATCAGTTGTCTGTAAATCGCCTTAAAGGAAAATAAACCATTAATCATTTTTCGTCCTATGCTTATCACTATCACGATCTGAACATAATATATAATAAAAAGATAAATAGATATAATAAAAAGTAGATAAGGAAAGTCCTAAAAAAAAAAAAAAAAAAAAAAAAAAGTAAGGAAAGTCATCCTAAAAAAAAAAAAAAAGTTAAGGAAAGTCATTCGCAAGTGAAATAAAATTCAAGAAAGAGGAAAGGCAACTGAGGAGATAGGACCATCATCCCTCTTCGTTTGCCTTCGCTCCCCTTGGCACAGAAGAATTTCCGTCACGCTGTCGATATTTGTCAAGATAATCAAATCTGGAGTGGAGTTCCCGTAGAGTTTTGTCTGCATTTTCTATTTTCTTGAGTTTGTTTGCTTTCCACCTCCCCCTTTTCATTCGTTTATCGAGTTTTATTTTGCTATTTCCTTCCGATATGATCACTCCTATCCGTTCTCTTTTATTTATATCGTTTGCTGTGTCTATTATTCTCATCTTTAGCCATATTTCCTCTTCTCCTCATACGTTGCTTCCGATTTGGATGTAAAATGTCGTAGAAAACGAGAGATTTTGGCAGTCGGTCCCTTCTGTCTCATCAATATACATAGGATGTTGGTGTCCTATGTACTACGTGAACTTGGAATGTGCGTATTTTTTCGGTAAAAACAGATGGGATTGATTAAAACAATATTTTTTCCCTTTTTTTTTTTTTTTTTTTTTTTGGGGGGGGGGAGGGAGTGAGAGAGAGAGGAGAGAGGGACTTTTTTTTAGAGTGGGAAGTGCGAGAGAGAGAGAGAGAGAGAGAGAGAGAGAGAGAGAGAGAGAGAGAGAGAGAGAGAGAGAGAGAGAGAGAGAGAGAGAGAGAGAGAGAGAGGAGAGAGAGAGAGAGAGAGAGAGAGAGAGAGAGAGAGAGAGTGAGAGAAAGAGAGAGAGAAGAGAGAGAAGAGGCACACGTTTTCCACTTCTTCTTGTTTTACGTTTTAATTTATTTCCGGAAGTTGAAAGCTTGAATTTATTTCCCCGCAATTAAAGCCGGGTTATTGCCCCCCCCCCCCTCCCCCCACTTTCCTCTCTCTCCTCACTTGTTCTCGGTTTTCTGTCTCGTTCATTTAACGGTTTTTTTTTTTCATGTATAATTTCCCTCTCTACCCTATCTCTTTCTCATTTCCCTTATCTTATCTATTTATTAATTATCTATCTGTCTATCTATCTCTCTCTCTCTCTCTCTCTTCTCTTCTCTCTCCTCTCTCTCTCTCTCTCTCTCTCTCTATCTCTCTCTCTCTCTCTCTTCTCTCTTTCTCTCCTCTCTCTCTCTCTCTCTCTCTCTCTCTCTCTCTCTCTCTCTCTCTCTCTCTCTCTCTCTCTCTCTCTCTCTCTCTCTCTCTCTCTCTCTCTCTCTCTCTCTCTCTCTCTCTCTCTCTCTCTCTCTCCCTCTCCCTCTCTCCCCTCTCCCTCTCTCCCTCTCCCTCTCCCCCTTTCTCCCTCTCCTTTCTCCCTCTCTCTCTTTCTCTCGCCCCCCCCCCTCTCCCTTTTCTGTCTATCTCCTCTTCTCTCCCTCTCACTCTTTCTCCCTGTCCTCTCTCTCCTTGTCTCTCTATTCATCAATCTTTTTTCTGAACATTTAGGGAGAAAATATCGTAATAGATGTAGGTACCCGATACACTCGCTTGCTGTGTGCATAACAAACAACGGTTATTGCCTGCAAGATTTACAACTCTGTCTCTCCTTCCGTATTTTGTTCATGTTTTTGCCATTATATTACTATGGTAGTAGCACTGTCGTTAATGTTATGTTGTCATTATTATTGTTATAATTATTTTCATTATTATTATATTATTATTATTATTATGTTGTTGTTGTTGTTGTTTGCTGTTGTTGTTGTTGTGTATTGTTATTTATTTTGTTGTTGTTTTTTATTAATATTATCATCATTATTATATTATATTAAATTTATTATTTTATTATTATTTATTATTATTATTATTATACTATTATTGTCATTATTGTTATTATTATTATTATTATTATTTATATTATTACATTATCATTATTATCACATTATTATGACTATTATCATTCTATTTTTATCATTATTATTTATGTTATCATCGCTAATATTGCTTATCATCATGAACATTATTATTATTACTATAACTACTATTATTATAATCATCACATCATTATCATTATTATTACTATTATCACTGTTATTATTATTATTATCATTAATCATTATCATTATCATTATATTGTTGTTGATGGTGCTGTTATCATTACGAATATTATTTTCATTTAAATCCTATATTTTTATCATCATTAATCATTATTATTAATATCATTATTATTGCTGTGTTAATGTTATTAAGATCATTATCATTATTATCGTTATCATCATAATCATATCATTGCCGTTATTATTA
>NW_020871428.1:691900-694400 GCF_003789085.1 Penaeus vannamei | reverse complement strand
TGTGAATGGTAGTCTGAATAAAATGTGCTGCCATAATTCACATGTACTGCAAATGTACACATCGAGGATGACATACCCTTTTAGTTTCTGATCATCTAATATCTATTGTAGGTTTGGAACAGTTTTAGTGATATTCTGCAGAATTATAAAACTTATCGACTGGTAACCAGTAGAACCTTACTCCATTTCTTTATACACACAAAAAGAAAATTATCTACTGGGAAAGCATTTCAATGTCTGCAGATACGACGTACATATCAAGTGATGAAAATGTATTATATTGTAAGTATCATTCCCAAATGGTCATATATGATATCAGCTACAATTTATCACGATAATAAAAAGGTTTGGTCCAGCCATAATAACTAACTATGCCGTGGACTTTAGTTTTCTAACCGGTTTAATAGAAAGTAATTTATTTTACACCCCACTTCAATCAAAGCTTCTGAAATCAAACACTGCCATTGTTCACATATTTTTTCATTCTCTTTTGCTGGTTCGAGGGCCCTTTTTAATCCGAACACCAGATGAAATAAACAATTCAATTGGCTTTGATGTCCAAAAGAAAACAGATGCAACGCGTACAGAGTGCGGTCCAGAAAGGCATCGTTATAGAGGAACAGCTGTCTGTTGATCCGATTCTCAGTCAGTCGGTAACACACACTCCTGGTATCCATTCGGTCAAGATCTGTCCACTAGACTGGGAAGACGTGCATGGTTTATCTCATTAAGTATTTGGGCCTTACAACGGCTATACATTAATGCGCAACTGAATTCCGAGTTGGTAGCTTCTTTATGTAAGTGCCGTGGTTGCTCGAGTAATAATTGTCATTCTTAACAAGTGCACATTTCTAAACAAAACATTTCTCTCTGAGAAAATCGTTAGTACGTCTCAATTAATTGATAGGAATATAAGTACTTTCCGTTATGTAAATATCGATACACAGAAAGAGTATTGTCTTCAGATGACCTATTGGAACAAAAATCTCAAAAGATGCATTGGTTTCTGAAAATCAATATCAAAATGTTATTATTCAATGAGGATGTATTTTCAGAAGAAAAAAAAATTATATAAAAGACTGTATCGATATGGAACATATAACGATTTATTGCTAACAGTATATATATATATATATATATATATATATATATATATATATATAATATATATATAGAGAGAGAGAGAGAGAGAGAGAGAGAGAGAGAGAGAGAGAGAGAGAGAGAGAGAGAGATAGATAGATAGATAGATTAGATAGATAGATAGATGTGTGTGTGTGTGTGCGCGCGCGCGTTTGTGTGTGTGCATGCATATATATATATATATATATATATATATATATATATATATATATAATATATATATATATATATATATATATATATTTATTTATTTATTATACATTCATATATATATGCATATCTGTATGTATATATATATATATATATATATATATATATATATATATATATATATATATATATATATGTGTGTGTGTGTGTGTGTGTGTGTGTGTGTGTGTGTGTGTGTGTGTGTGTGTGTGTGTGTATGTGTGTGTGTGTGTGTGTGTATACATATTTATTATACATTCATATATATATACATATCTGTATGTATGTATGTATGTATGTATGTATATATATATATAATATATATATATATATATATATATATATATATATATATATATATATATTATACATTCATATATATATGCATATCTGTATGTATATATATATATATATATATATATATATAGTATATATATATATATATATATATATATATATATATATATATATATTTATATATATATATATATGAGTATGTGTGTGTGAAATACTTTATCGTCCACACACACCCTCACACACATATCTATCTGTCTGTCTATCTATCCATCATATCTATCTATCTATCTATCTATTATCTATCTATCTATCTATCTATCTATCTATCTATCTATCTATCTATCTATCTATCTATATATATATATATATATATATATATATATATATATATATATATATATATATGCGTGTACGACTTATATGATGATGGCAGCAACAATAACAATTTTGCAATGTAATCAGTGAGAAAGTTAAACTAAAATATTCCCGTCGAAATGCTGTTCCTCTTCATTCCAGTTAACGATTAAACAATGAGCTATTCATATTTAAAGCGACCATGAATCAGACTCTACACCTTTTACGGCCAGCAGCACTTTAGACAATGAGGAAGTTTTGAAAATTCAGAAATTTCGGTTTTCTCGTTTTCACGTTTCTGAAATGCATTATTAAAGATGCTTTTTTTTTTATCTGCCTCTCAAATTTAAGTACAATCAGCATGCATCTGATATTGGCCAGTTTGGTGGAAGCGTCTGTAAGAGTATTTTCTTACATGTACAGCACCTTCACAACTAGATATAGTTTGACTAACAGAAGGAGGTATAAACGGTTTTAGTAGTAGTAGTAGTATCATCATCATTAAGATTGTAATAAGGCT
>NW_020871428.1:669400-684400 GCF_003789085.1 Penaeus vannamei | reverse complement strand
ATCATATTAATATATATACTATATATATATATAATAATATATATATCTAATTGTGTGTGTGAGTGTGTGTGTGTGTGTGTGTTGTGTGTGTGATAGGTTGTGTGTTGTGTGTTGGGTAAGTTAGTTATAGCCAGTGTGGTGTATTGATGTATTGTTGATACTATATAAATATATAAATGTATGAGTATAATATATTATTTATATCAGTATATTATATATATATATAATATATTATATATGTATATATAGTATATAATTATATATATTAATATTATTATATTATATATATATACTGTTAATGTATTAATATTATATAATACATTATGATGTATATATATTAATATATGTATATATATGTAATATATATATTATATACATTAATATTAAATATAGTATAATTTATATAGTAAATATATATATATATATTAGTAATTATATATATATATATATAACATATATATAATATAAAATATATTAATTATATATATATATGTAATATTATATATATATATATATTATATATATAATATATAAGTATAATAAGTTAATATATATATACATCATATAATAAGTATTGCCAATATAATAGTACATTATTATATATAATAAATTATAAATATATATATATTATATATATATATATATATATATATATATAAATATTCAATTAATATATATATACTATATATAATTACTATACAATTTTGAGTTAAAACATATATTAGTTATATATACATAGTCACATCAATATACAGCACACACACACACATAGTTATATATAAATAATATATATATATATATATATAATAATATATATATAATATATATATATATATACTATATTAGTATATATAGTTAGTGTGTGTGTGTGTGTGTGTGTGTGTAGTGTGTATAACCATATATATATATATATATAGTATCCATATTATCATTAATAGTATATCTCCTAATATAATACGTATGTGTTCGATATATCCTAATATATATAGCTATTATACTATATAAATTATATATATATATATATTATATAGTATATATAATATATAGTATAGTATTATATATATATATATAATATATATATATTATATATATATATTAATATTAAGGTATGTGTGTATAGTGAGTTGATGTCTATATAGTGATGTGTGAGTGATTGTAATGTCACTCAGCTGAGCTAATAGAGCGGACGCAATATAATTAAATTATATATATATATTTAGTTGTATATATATATACTACTACATTAATACAATTAATATATAGTAGAAATAAATATAATAAGCCTAATTCGTACTTCGTCCATACATAACTACATCTGGACAGATTTATACTCTTTCCCCATTAAGGGTAAACGCACTCATAATTAATCATGTATATATAATTTAAATTTAAATAATCAACTATAGCCGATTTTATTTGTTATCAGAAAAAAATGGGTGATTTCAATTTATTAATATGATATATAACGATTATAAAGAGAGATATTCAGAGCTACGTATGAGAATCATCAGAATCAGCATTATTTGAATATATATATAGTTAGCTTAACTAATATACATTATATATTCCTTTATCAGACTTGATTGCGCTGAGATTGAGATTCTCACTCTGAGTTATATATTATAATATTCTGGACCGCTCTGCCTCATAATAAGTGTTCTGTTAGATAACTTGTCTTTGGTCCGTAGTGTTCATTATAACTTCACAGTATATGGTTATATTATATATAGTAATAGTGTACAATCGTTACCTTCTACACTTATATTTTTTTGTATTTATTTTATTTTTTTTATATTAGAGCCATATATTATATCCCCTGACCGCTAAGAAAATATGCTCTACATATACTGCTGTCGGATATCATTAGTTAGGTATAATTTATTATACCTCATTCAACTAGATAAATGACGCCACCTGTGTTATCTTCTTTTTTTTTTCATCTGTCTGCCTGGTACTAGTGTGTTTATAGACTAGTAGCACCCAGAGTATATATATACCTAGTTAATAATTGTTGGAGCCTTTTTCCATATGAGTTAGGTTAGCATACTAATTACGGTACATTATTATCGTTAATATACTACTAAGTGAAGTTAAGACAAATTAATTTAAGTCTACATAATACCTATATATAATAAAAGATCAAAATACAAAACCTCTTAAAACTATATAATATCGATTGTGTATGATATGTAATGATATTAAATGTATATACCTATTAGTATTACCATTTCCTTGGAAGCTTTAAGACTGGCTTTGCATCACTTATCCCTATTTTTTTCAAATATCTATACAATTTTTCTTTCACTAGATTAGCATTACTCATCTAATCATCATCTTCACGGGTCGAGTGAATTATCCTATGTCAGTGCAGGACGTAGGCCTCTCCCATCGGGTACTGGTCCATTGGAACTCTCAATGAAGGAGAAAGGCCTCTCCGCCTCCGCTCCTATCTATGATGAAAAAACAGGATTATTACGTTTTGTCATGTCGGTTGTGTAAATTCCTTTTAACCCTCATAGAGAAAACGAAGCACAAACTCTGGAGTATGGTTCTTGGCGCAGGGCGGTATCACGATGGGCTAAGTGCCTTTTCTTCGCGATATCCTATGATTTTGAACCTCATCATCATGCTTATTCACCTCTCGAGTTATACTCCCTGTGTCATTTAAGTTATGATAGCGATAGCATTTTTGTAATTTTCACATGTGTGCTTACACTACAATATATATTTCGCTGATTCCTAATATCTTTTGATAATCTGTTTGGCCATGTTGCAGAGCGCAAGATGATCGAGTTATAGTCCCCATTATATTGGTGCAATAACACTAGCTCTGTGGCGCCTTTCTCTATCATTATAAGTTATTTATCTAGTCAGTCTGTTAATTATTCTTTCTGTGTCCATCTATAATCTGTCTTTGTCTCCGACATACATGCCCTGTTTCGCCCAAATTCAACATCAATTTGCTCGAATTGTTATGTCTTGTTCTGTTTACAATCAGCTCTTGAGTATCTATTATATTGTTATTGTATGCGCTATTTGCCAATCCTAAAAACAAAATATATTCTAGTATTCGTCCACAGTTATATCTCTATGATAGCGCAGCCGCTCTCAATTCACGTCGCCTCTTCGCATATCTCGGATTCTTCACTCAGCAGTGACGATAAATAGCCTCGAGATTTCTCCCATTGTCTAATATTCGTATCTCATTACAATCGATTAATCTTCCAAGCAGACCATCGCTACATAGGGACTCTTTTTACTCATATAAGAGTACAGACAATCTAAGATAACGAACTCGCCGTTCCTTGTAGTTCATGGTTCTGTTACGTGAGAAGACACGAACAGTCCATTATCTTTGTAGGAATATGCAATACTAAGGGGATCAGGTGAAATGTATAGAGCAAACCAACTAAATTAATGTTTTGACCCAGTTTGATTTTAAAATGACCCTTTTCTTATATCTTTCAATGATTTCTCCAACAATAGGATAGCAAGGAACCAAATCTTTTAGTATGTGCTGATCTTATTATATAATGTAAGCCTGTATGACTTCAGTAAGGCACTAATTCATCAGCCTAGTAACTGGTTCGTAGTATATATCGCTTTTATATTTCCTGTTCACTATTGATGTGCCTGTCTGCAACGAGTTTGTCCTAGGTATATATATACAAAAGAATATATATATATGTTCTACTACCTAATAATTTCACTATGATGCTTCACGCTACTTGTACATGTATATTATGTTTCGAGTGGGACTCTGCTGTTGAAACTCAATACTTTAGTCTTTTTCCTTGTTCAATATACTATATAAGTTATCCCGACTTATTTTAGGCTTATATCGCACATCTATTCAGATCGCTTTATTAATTGCTGGGCAGGTTTTACATATATACAGCTGATTTCACTAGGAGTAACAATGTCGTCTGCAAATCTTATGTATAATGGCTTGTTTCAAACCCCGAGCTAGTCCATCCGTCACACAACACACACACAGCACCAACAACCTGACACACTCACACACTATTATATTTATTGAATAACCCTTCCCTTTCCCATTGCTAGTTATCTTTGATAAAATTATTTTCCTCGAGGCAGTAGTACTGTATAAATCAATAGCTTTGGTTGAGTTATAGGTGTGCTATAGCCTAATATACTGTCTATAAACGCCTTTATTTTTAATTGGTATTTTATTTAATCGGTTTCTGTGTGGAGTTTAGATGTAGGTTGCTGTCCCATCTTATTAGTATATATATCTTCCGCATATATATAATATTACATATATATAATATACCATTGTAATGTATGTATATACGTATACCTCCAACTCCGGCTGTTGTTTGAAATAGTCACCTAATACTGTGGTTATAATTAATGTACAGAGTTCAAATGCCATTTTTCATAAATGCTGGAATGAATGCCATACATCTATAAGGGTTTTCTCTATAATTTACGTTTACTTTTTCTCTTATTTGGGTAGAGCGTGTGGATTGAGTGATCTGTTGTTTGAGAAATCCGAGTCATGGTCACGGGAAAGCCTGCCTGTATCTCATAGGCTGTGCTGGTAAAGCCATGACTTAGTACAAGAGATGCGAGGCTTATGTTAATGACTATTTCGTATGAACAGTTTTGAATAAAGTATTAACGAAAGGAGGCTTATTGTAGGTTCGGTAAATAATTATTTTTTAATCCTTTTTATCGCCGTTTTTTAGTGAGTAGTAACAGAATAATTGTTTCCACCGCTAATTTTTTCATGGCTTTCGGATAGTTTTATTATCCGCTGAGAAAGACATTTGTTAAAAACAGATTGGCTAGTTTCAACTGATTTTTAGCGTAAATAATGTATCTCCTGTATATTTACTAATATGGTGTATAAGGTCTATACTAAAATTGTATATTCCGTGCTTTCACGTCCACTGGTGTTTATTCCCTTATATCACATTTACATATTATATTAATATACTTATTTACCTACATATATATTATAATTAGTATATCTATATAGTATAATATATTATATAGCTATATAATATATAGTTATATACTATACGATTACCATATATATGTATATATATAGATATACAGATAATATTAGAATTATTATTATAGTATAATAACATATATATATTAATAAAACATTTTCTTGTATAAATTATAGATAATAATATACATATGTAAATTATATATAAATTAAATATATATATATTATTCCCCATACCATACAATATATAATATATATATAAATATAATATAAATATATTTTATATATATAATATATATTAGTAGGCAGACGAGGAGAGAGAGAGGAGAGAGGAGAGAAGAGAGGAGGAGAGGAGAGAGGGGGGGTGTATGGTTTTTTTAATATTAGTTATTATAATTATATGTACTAATTTATACTTTATTTCATACTATATTACTGATTGTATAATATGTCGTATATGTTTTAGATATATTTATTATTTATAATATATATATACTCATATACTAATATGTAATACAACTATTACTTATAGATATAGATAATATAGATACATTATATATATACTACTATATCATACTATAAATATATATATATACTATAACCATATATATATATATAATATTTATATATATTTTAGATATATATAAGATATATATAGTACAAATATATTATGTATGATATATATTATACTATATATATATATACATATGTATATTTTATAGTTAGTATGCTATATATATATATATAATATATATAGTATATTAATATATATACTCATACTATACTTATATATATATAATTTATATACATATTATATATATTATTATATATATATATATAATAATAATTATGTGATTATTTTAACGGGACGAGAGAGCAGAGAGAGAGAGAGAGAGAGAGAACGAGAAGTGAGAGAGAGAGAGGTTTTTAATTGATGGTTCAAGGTGAATACGGGGCCGAAAATAAATTTCCCCACGTAGGTTCCTATATTAGCGCCGCTCAGGAGGATATTGGCATTCGTTTCGGCGGAGAGCCACAGCTCGTGTTGAGAGGCACTCATTGTCCAGCGCAGCACGGCAAAGAGCACTCGTATGAAAACGAGTCTATCCTAGCCAAAATTCACATCACAATCTGCCAATCCATATCGTTTATATATTTAATAAATTAAACGTATCTAGATAGAACTTAACTACCAATCCACCACTATATCAATGATAATCTAAGTCATGAATATAAGCAATCAATCATCAATAACTTATATCTCCTATGTAATATACTATAATCCAACTAAGAATCAAACCTCTAAGTAACTTACGTAAAAGTAATGATATTCTCCCGAGTGCGGGCTTTATGAGGCGCTATTCGTATCTACTACATGATTTAGCAAGCATCATGTGCAGTGTTCAATATAGATCATATAACTAGGTAAACACGCTCACATGGTACTACTCTGATATACGCTCATAATATATGGTGAATACGCCTGTAGTCTAGCGTGGTAGTGACTAAGTGTAACTTAAGGTTAGAGAGGCTCAGATAACTCAGATATTATCTATAGAATATAAAACTATTAATAGATATATATATATATGTTGCTGCATAGGACTGTATATGATATACAGGTACCTCTAGCCGGCACTCTCCTCTGCCGCTGAGGGACATCGTGCTACTCACACGAGACGAGCTGTGCTCTCCCGAATGCAATATCCTCATGCACGGCGCTCTCAAGAACCATACGTGACAATTTACTCTCGTTGTGCGATTTCAGCCTTAAACAACGTGAAGTGATGCCGAGAGGGATAATTCCGAACATCTAACAGATAGGTGTTTCGGATTTCAAGTATCGCCCGTTAAAATATCACTAAACAGAATCCTATTAAATATTACACGCATATCCTGAAGGCCGGTGACAAAGGGATAAAAAGAGAACGTTAGAATCCCACTCGGGAATATCAAGCAGTGCGCGGAACTTCCTACAGCAGGACATTAAGGCTTGACAAGTTTCGAATTTTGGATTTTCAGTTGAGGGATACTAATTCTATACTGGACACAGATATGTAAAGAAATTCGTTTTAAAACTATCATGCTTGAAAGGCATAATTGATTACCCTTATTCTTCTTGTGTTGGGGAAAATCTTATAGATCACACATGCAGAAAATTTCCTATTTATTACTCTACAGAGATATGAGCTCTATTACTAAAAGAATGAAGCTCATATATCTTGTTTGGCATCCTAAGGTATGGTATAAGTTTACGATGCTGGATATGTTTCGCTTATTTGCACACGCCTGTGGTAGAAAACGTGAAACAAAGCCTTCACACAGCTCAGTGAGCATGTTTTTATTGTCAAAGCTGTAGAACAGTTGAGAGAGAAAGTAGTATATTTAGTTAGGATTACAAATGGAGGAATGAATATTTCACACGATCCGAAAGACAACGGCATATCACGCACACGCACACACGCACAGACACACACACAACACCAGCACAACACACCAACACACACACACACACACACACACACACACACACGCAGACATTTTCCTATGTTAGAAAAGAGAAAATTAAATGGTAAATAAAAGATTGAAAAGCAATATTTTATGGACTAGATCTGTTCCAGGTGCGGGCCGAGGAAGTGACCATCAATTATTAGTCACATAAGAACCAGCCGGAGCATTTGTCCTTGATACCGCACCCATTCCACATGAACACAATAGAGGACGTTTCAAAACCCTATTGATGAGATCCAAAGGGAAGAGAAGTGTAAAAGCTTCAACAATCCTTTCTAGTGGAATGAAAAGCAAAGCACATAATCGATTTACACATACACACGCTTATTGTGTGTGTTGTCGTCTGGCTAAGCACAGTTTGCATGGCATTTATATAAGATCACAGTTGCAAGGGATTCCTTGTAAGTTAAAGGAGTCAGAGTTACTTAGGCTACCGACCACATTAGATAGTGATAGGACGCAGCCAGGCGGCTCCTAGCCAGCCCTCCAGCTGTTGCAGGCGGCAACAATGGCGGGCGGCGGAGCGCCTACTTGCGGAGTGGTGGGCACTACTTAATAATTGGAGTGCGAGGCACGAGGCATGCAGCATAATAAGACTCGCATAGCCAAGGTCACTGACGCATCACTACAATTTCTTTCAAGTTTGTCCTCTTGCTTAAAGACTACATTTGTTCTTCTTGACTACACAAATCAGTCAATCCAAATAAAATAATAGAATTATTAACTAGAAGTCACTTGTGTATTGGAAGTTTGATGTATGGTGATGTGGAATATTGCAGAAAGTCATTTTCGACCACTACCCTTACCGCAGACCTTTACCGCAATTTTGAAAACTATATCGTCTCACAAAATTTGCTTGGATATTGCGTGAACTATAATCATATTATCGTATATAGAAGAAATAACAAAGCTAACATGAATTTCTGTTTCTTTCAGGACTGGTGGAGAGAACTCTTCAAAAACTATCCCGCTTCGAGTTCATGTAAAATGTTAGTAGTGTTATTTATTAAGCTTGGGATATCCTTCCACTCGGGACAGGAAGTCTTAAACATTATTGTGGAGCCTTCGCTCGTAACCTCCCTGATGCTGCAACGTTGGACGAATACCTACATCAAGTAATACAACGAAGATTGAGGGGAAAGTGGTAATACAGTAAGCTGTTTATCAACATCAACCATACCTTTGAAAAATATAGAAAAATCAATAGGCGAATGATGAGAACCGCAATTGTGTTTAATGTAGTGCACCTAATATAAACAATAACTTCAAATCGCTGACTACACATTGAGAAGCATAGCCTTGGAAATTTTTGCTAAACACAAACATACTGAACGAGAGAACTTGTCAGTTTTCTACATGGGTACGATAAATGTATCTTTCTAATGCAGATATCTGAAATAGAGACAAACAAAACAGTCGTTAATAAGATTTTGGGTTCCAGTGTGAACAATTAGACAATATTTGACATTAGTTTTCCCTTTATTTTATTTATTTATTTATTATTTTAGTCATTTCAAATACTTACATTACAAAGTGTAGTAACTTTATGTTTAAGGCAATATACTAAAAAACATTATTCTTTTTTATGCAGATGACAAAGTGAATATGAGAATTACTTTAATACTTAATGTTTATATATCTTTTAGCAATTAATATTTTGTGATTCAAACTTTTATTTCCTAACCGCTAAGCGTGTGTAATAATGACTCGGCAATACTGAAATAGAAAGTGTAAACAAGGACAGTTGCAAGCGGTGTATCGTTTAGTTACAAAATTTATTTAAACTGCCTAATGCAATGACACGAATAATCAGTGATTTCGAGAAAAGCAAGTAGGCGTTAAAGGTCAGAGTGCCTTGACGTCTGTTGTCGTTTGCCGCATCTTAAGGGTCCAGTTCCTCTGAAGCCCTTCGCCCTCACGGCTACAATGGCCTTCTCGGGCCTCCTCTGCAGGAAGGCGGCTCAGCTCCTGGTGCTCCTGGGGCTCGTCGCCTTCGTGGCTGTCACCGAAACCAAAGGTAAGGAAGGCGCTTCCGTTTCACATATTTCCAAGGCAGTAAGATTCTGCATCTGGAGAAGCTTCGAAACTTTGGTTATATATATATATATATATTATATATATATATATATAATATATTATATATATATATATATAAATATATTATATATATATATATATATTTGTGTGGAATGTATGTATTGTGTGTATGTGAGGTGTATTGTGCACGTATGTGTGTGGTCTGTATTTGTATAATATTGTATATATATATATATATATATATAATATATATATTATATCTATATAATACTATATATTAGCATATAATATGTAAACTATATAATATATACTATAACCTCTGTATCTATAGTATATAATATATATAGTATATACATATGTTCTTATATATATTTATAACTAAGCTATTATTCTAAAATGCTCCTCTCCGAGCAGCCGACCGTGTGTACCAACGTGTGTGTAACCAGCATGCTCATAACATATTATTATATACATATTGTATATTAAACACACTTATATATATAATGTATAAATACATTTATATAATCTAGTACTAATACACACATTATATACATATCACTATATTTTATCACGTCCACACTATACCACGATATCATCCCCAACTAGGCATACGGCTCCGAGCGCCTAACATCAAATACATAGTTACATTATATAGGTCATGTCATATATATACAAATTATACTAATAACAGTATCTAATATATCCTATTATATTATAGTATAACTATTATATATGTACCTATATAGTATATAATATATATATACTTACTATATATATATATATAATAATATATATATGTATAATATATACATACTAATATATATACTATTATATTATAATATACATACTATGTCACACACTACACGTTGTACTATAGATAATATGAAATGTACTACTATAATATATACCGTATATAATTACTCCTGACTTACCGTACTACATATAACCTACATATACTACCCATATATACTATACAATATACGGTATATACTACAATAGGACCGTATAATACATATAATCCTTAGAGGTAATGAATATGCCAGTTATACTATTACTTAGTAATATATACATACATGAGTTACATATATATACCATACTATCACTGCCATGCTATATATATATTATTACTCATATATACTAATATAACATAATTATCAAACTACCGATCCCATATACCAATATATATGCTGATGCGTGTTGTGTGTGGTGTGTGTTGTGTGTTGCTGTGTGTTGTGTCGTGCTGGGTGTGGTGATTCTGCTGATGTTTTGTATACTCAGTCATTTAATATATTATACAATCACTGAAGTAGCTCTATATAGCTATATAATATGATATTTCATATATGTATATTATTTATATATATAATAATAATATATATATATTAAATTAATATATATCAATATTCGTGATGTGTGTGCTGTGTGTTCATATGCCTGTGGATGTTGTGTGTGGGGTGTAATGTGTAATCTTATATTAGCATACCTACTATACTCTAATGCCTACCATTATACATTATTAATATATACTATATATACTTATATACTTAATAACTCAATATCTATTACTAATATATAATATACTTCATATATAATATGTTGATACTAATAATACTAGTATATATACCTCTTCACTTGCCCTCTAATTGAATTTGTAACTTACGCCCCCATCACCGCATTAGCTATATTATATTATACGTATCTATACTATTATAGATCATTATATAACTACTATATGTTGTGTGTGTGTGAGTGTGTGATGCCGTGTGTGGTATCACAACCTTCTTAACTTCCCATTACTCCTAGCTAATCCTATATACTTAACTAACTTATAATATGATAATTTCTATACGTATTATACTAATAACCTAATCCAAGACTATATATATACTATGTATGGTGTTGTGTCGTGTGCTGTGGTTGTCTGCACTATTCCTACTAGTAATATAATACCTGAATAACTAACTTCATAGATATACCTTAAAAAAAAATTAGAATCATTATACTCAATAGTTATATATTATACATATATCTATGAATCACTATACTACTATTCATATAGTCATATTTATATATGTCTATATAACCTAATGATAACATAATAGGTACTACAACCTTCGTCCACACACGATTATTACTACCTACTATATACCGTCCCTATATACCCATATATACCACCTATCACCTTACTCTAGTCACACCTTATATATCATTATGGTTGTGTTCGTGCTGCGGTGTGTTGTTGTCGAGTAGTGTGAGTAAGTTCAGCCTTCGTGTTGTGGTACTGAGTGTGTGTTGTAGCTGTTTCGTGTGGCTGTGTGTCTTGTGTCTGTGCACCTCAAATAATCACAAGCACATCCACCAGACGCAACTAACACACCAGTCTGGGTGGTAGCTGTTGTTGTGTACCGTGTGTTGGTGTGCTGCGTGTGTGCTGTTGGTGAAACTTGTATGTGTTGTCTGTGTACATGACATCACACCACCACACACCACACACACACAACACCACACACTCATCACATATCACAGCCCCTTACTTTATCATAAAATGACAAAATACCTACCATATATCATATATCTCACTACACCTACTAATACTAACTTACCTATATAACATTAAATCTATAACTACTATCATATATTCATTTCAGCTACCATAAACTACGCCTTATAATAATACAAATAACACATACATAAGCACATATAAAATCCTGTCATATACACATATAACCCTCAAAACATACCTAATCCCTCACACATAATATTTCACTACCTTCAATAATAGATATACTCAGCTCACACTCATACCATAGATAACAACCCTAAACGTCACATCATTACTCACATCAGACACCACCACACCCACCAACACCAACACCAACGCAACACTCCAACCAACACACACACACCCACCACCACACATCACCACCACAACACCACACCCACAACACACACCACCACACCACACAACACCACCCCACACAACCTTACCCACCCACACAGCACACCACACCTAACAACCACACCACACACACACACACACAAACACAGCACACCACACCACACGCCACACCACACCTCACCAAGCTACACCACCACTGACACACCTCAACCACCCATCCCACACCACCACCACAACACACACTACCCACACTACACCACACACCACCATCACAACGACTCGCACCAATCAGTGTCATGACCTCCTATACTCACCGATACTATAACACCTACCGATCGCCCACCCACACCTTCCCACATCATATACCTACTCATTACTTACCGTCCGCAACAATAATTATAATACCATAATACAATATACTATATACCACTACTCATTATGATAATTATCCTATATAATAACATATATACTACCCTATAAATACTATGCGACTCGTGTTCTGTCATGATAGATGTCGTGTCGCCTAACAAGCACTATACATCACTCGATGAACCTAACCGTACATATAAGCTATAACTATATAATCATATACTTACATAATACTATATATCCTAATATCACTAACATACTAATAACCACTTACAACCTAGCCCACACATATATCCAATTACCTATATCCTAAACACCCCAACTACTACCTCAACCCACCTAAACCAGCTATACCATATATTATATAACCCCGACCCCTAACCTACTCCCTAAATACGCATACTTTACACTCCACCCACACTCACCAACGCCGCTACTAATCACTTCACTACCCTCATCACCAACCAACTTATGACATAGCGCTACTACTCACCTTCACGCACTCACAACTACCACCACATAGCACTCACACCCCTACGACCCTACTTACCACCCCTACACGTTACCTCAATCCTTACCTAACCTATCTCTACTATCTACAAGACTATATACACCCTCATATACCATATGCAACTATATATATACCTATTAATATATCCCACATAATTACTACATATACATAATATAATTATAAACCCACTAAATCCACCTACATAACACAGATAATACACCAATTATGCAAACTATACTTAATACTATCGTGTTATCTATACTACCCTACAATAATACTATCATCTCTCACAAATCCACATCTACTACTAAACCACATCAACCATCCCCGCTCATACCTTATTAATAACAACACATAATATGCTCAATATACCAACTACTATATAACTTATATAATCATACAACTACATTAACCTGCCAACCCATCTTCCACACACACCATCCAATACATAATATGCAACCCCTATCATCCATTCCTAACCACATCACTATCTACCCCCTCTAGTCCACCCCTACCTACCCTCCCTCTCATATCCGACACTCGATACATATATAATTTCTGCATATAATCCCTCAACGATATATTGACTCATTAAGCCTTACCTTATTATAACATAACTACCTAACTCTACGCTATTACAATCTCTCCCACATTCACATCATTATCTATTAATAAAAATCTTACTCCCCAACTCAATTCTTACTATCATCACATACAATCATAGATCAAAATTACGCCCATATCAACACTATACTAATATACACTATAACATTAATAATACACTCTACATACATCACACGTCATATATATATAATATATATATACCTAGTTATTCATACCTTATGCACCTACTACATATCCTGCTATAATAAATATTACCCTATCTCACCCCCCACTAGCTACTGCACATATACCAAAAAAAAACAGTTATAGCTACTATATATACCTTCAAACTACTTTTGACGTAACCCTTACCCCCCGATTTACCCACTCACCTGGTTACTACCTATATGCCTAAGACATATATCTGTACCTATGTCTATATCACTATACACTACTACATACATTCATACTATATCCATACATCACATAGCTACATATAGTACACTATACTATATATATATAATATAATCTATATATCAAACCCAATCTCCTATAATATAATACTATACATACGTTAAACCACCCCATCTAAATCGATATATACATACCCCTCACACACCCCATTATATATATACTACACCCCAGAGTAATACCTAGCATATATATTACCCATCATACTAACTACTATCACCTTACTTCATACAATTACTATCATTATACATATATAACTATACTACCTAATACTAACTATACACATCAACGACTATACAATAGAATACATCAATCAATCTCCGCAACAGTAACTATTACCTATACTACTTACTACTAATATCATACTACGTATATACTATACTATACCTAATTAAGCCGACTATCAGACACACAATTGTTCACTTCTCCAATTATCACTTATCTCATTACTTCAACCACCACCTACAGCCGCAATATCTCCTCATTACATACCACTTCATCCGTACCACACAATTACACCACACCACTCAAACAAACTACAACACACACCACACACACCCTCACACACACACACACACACACACCACACCACACACACACACCCACACCACATCACCA
>NW_020871428.1:661900-664400 GCF_003789085.1 Penaeus vannamei | reverse complement strand
AGCGGTTGGTATATCGACGTTATTTAAACGTTGGATGGAGATGAGGGAATTTTAGAAGCGCATGAGGTCTTGAAACAAGAAACGGGTGTTGTTGAAACAAAAAGAATATTAGATGCGGAATACTAAGAACTTAAAGGAGGCCGATTAGCGATTTTATTGGAAAACAATTAATCAGAAGGGAAAACCTCTTACTGAATATATAAGGAAGGCTGGACGTGGACGAAATTTAAATAAAACAAATATATAAAACAAATAAGGTGAGGGATTTTCATTTATTTTTTCAAAGTTTCATGTAAAGTTCACTTGAGGTGCTCATTCACAAGTGCCTACACACATACACACAGACACATTTATATATGTGTGTGTGTATGTGTGTGTGTGTGTGTGTGTGTGTGTGTGTGTGTGTGTGTGTGTGTGTGTGGTGTGTGTGTGTGTGGTGTGTTATGTATATATATATATATATTATATATATATATATATATATATATATATATATATATATATATAAACAAATAAGGAGAAGGATTTTCATTATTTTTTTCAACTTTTCATGTAGAGTTCACTTGAGGTGCTCATTCACAAGTGCCTACTTATTAGTGGTGGGCATTCCAGCTTTTTCCACAGAACGTCAAGCCTTATGCAGACTACCAAGCTTCTGCTGTATGATCTCCGTGTTTTTATATTTTTATTTTATTTATCTATTTATTTATTTATTTATTTTTTCAAAGGAGAAATGTACCAAACGCGAAATTATAAAAATCGCTGAATAGTAGTTTAATTACCATTGGTATTTTACATGTTTACAATATGAATTATGACGTTCATTCGACAGTAGGCTTATTCATTAGTAGTATTAAATTAGTAATCAGAAAAATGTAATTCCCTCAGTATTTTTACTATAGTATTCCGGATTTTCGAGTAAAAATACAGAAATGGTTTAATTCTGATCTTGAAAGCCCTTACCGTCTAACTACCTCTTTTACTGTGTTCTATTATTATTTCTAAACGAAAAAATATTTTACTGTCTCTACTGATGTTCCGGATAGCTGCGTTCAAGCCAGTTTAAGTTTTCATAATGGTAATAGATGCTTACATATAGACAAATAAACAAGGACGTTTCAAGTTTATTACTTGACTGATAATTTCCAATAAACGAGGCTTTCGCAGTATAGTATGGAGTTTCAAAAATTAATTTGCAATGTATCTGAAGATTTTCATTTTATCTAAATTCATTTCCAATTCGTGACGCAGCTATACTATTTTTACTTCTCCTGTAATTTAACCCTACTTTTCATATATTTTGTTTTTTTGGCATTATTGCATCAAAATGTGAATTAATGTGTGTTCTGCATGCAGTAAAACGAACCAGCAGTCTTCCTTTGATGCTGATAAGAAATCAGATACCACGCATCTTAAAATTTCAAAGGGAAAACATGACATATCCCTGCTGAAAAAAAACTGCAGATTACAGTATTATCGCCATCATTTCACCTCTGGCGCCCTTCCCTAAAACACGAGATGCATGGTCCATTATGGAAATCTTCCCTTAATCTTAGTGATCGTACATGGCAAACAATTATAACAAGGACACCAGTGATATAGCAGATAGAAATGATTCATTCTCCAAGATGAAATCAATTTCCAGGCATATGTTCTCCATTTCATATTTGTGTATAATGGTTGTGTACAGTCAAATACACCCATTCGCAAAAATGGAGTTTCTCAGACTACTGAGCAGGAAAATTGTGAAGGCCGTCGCTGTCATCCGCAACTGTCTGTCGAATCCTGTAGCGCAGCGCCGTCCGCTCGAGGCTGCGAATCTCCCGGTGTGTTTGGCGAAGCGTGAGTCTCGCGTCCACAAGGGAGCGCCCGGGAGACGTGTTGACTTTCTTCATTTTGTATTAATGTGAGTTCCTCATCTGCATATTTGTTTTTCTCTGAAGCCGTTATCTTTAGCTTCGAAGCACCGAAACGTCTAGAAAAAGGGAGAAGGCTTTTAACATGTAAACTGAATGCAACATACATACATAAGATATATGTGTGTGTGTGTGTGTGTGTGTGTGTGTGTACATACATCCATAATATATAGATATATATATATTATATTAATTATATATATATATATATATATATATATATTAAGATTATCATCATAATCATAATGGTCATTATTATTTTTATTATTTTTATATAATTATTACTGCTATTACTCATAATCTGCTACTACTCCCAGTGTTGGTTATATTGCTGTTACCATGATTATGATTAATATTTCTATTATTATTATCATTATTAGCGAAAAGGCTACTACATAAGTTAGATATATTTAGCAGGAGACCAATATCCAAGGGTCGCAATGCAGCTGAAACTGATTATTTGTTACAAATGACAATTATTCCCAAAGACCCTTGCGGAGAACTGTATATACCGTCATGTAAAATTTGAACCTGAAAACGTATTCTCTCTCTCTCTCTCTCTCTCTCTCTATCTATCTATCTAT
>NW_020871428.1:641900-644400 GCF_003789085.1 Penaeus vannamei | reverse complement strand
TTGAAAAGTATGAATGCTTCTAATGCTGTCTTCACTTCCTTTTATAGAAGGAAGTGAAAATGAACACTAGACAGTAATAATCAGTAATTTTCAAATAAGGTGAGGTTTTCAGATATTGAATTTGATTTCCTGATTCTTTACAGTAATAGGATTCAGGTTGTACATATCAGTTACGAAATATTGGAATAAAGGATATTAGAGAAGTCACTGCTATGTAGATGAAGAATACGTATCATGATTCATTTTTTTCTAGTTGCTTTTTCATTCAGTAAAATGGATGCATAAGCACTTTGTGAACATAAAGACTCAACCTCTCTCTCTCTCTCTGTCACTCTCTATATCTCTGTCTCTCTCTCTTTCTTTCTTACTCCCTCTCTCTCTATGTGTGTGTGTGTGTGTGTGTGCAAACGAAATGAAGCCGAGATCATCTGAATTGTCTTAAGCTAAATCAAGAGCTTTGGATTTTTTTTCATAATTTTTGCGTATTAATGACTCTCCATTTTAAAACATCTGCGGGCGGTCTTTCTGGTAGTGAGTTTATGTTATGCCAAAAAACAATATTGTTTACGGTATGCTGATATGCAGTGGGGAATAATGACTTGACCAAATATCAAACGAAGCAAGATTTCGAGTTGGTTTTCGTGTCACTCTTGTTTTGCCTTGAGGTGTGGATATTGTTAAGGATAAACAATCGCAATAATGCTTACAGTACGTTCACACATGCGCGCGCGCACACACACACACACACAACAGGCCCGAGTTTGGAATATCGGGAAGTTTCTCGGCAGCCTGTCTTGTTAATTGGGCGCTGATCTGTCTTTTTAACGTCTTTTGAACGGAACGCCTAGGTGGAGCTCCATAACCTGTCCAAACACACACAAACAAATAAACGCATGTACATGCAGATTTCACTTTGTTTTTGCTATCACACTGCATTAAGGAAGTTATTTCATCATCTTGAAGTCTCACCTGATCACGCGCCAGATGATGCTGAAAGATCTGAGCTAACTCAGCTCTCGAAAAAGATTTTTCCCCAATACTCATGTAAATGATAAGCATTTGTAATATGTGATTTATATTTAACTGCTAATATTCCACAGTCAAGGAATGGATCAACACACACATACGCATACATACATACATAAATATACACACATATTTATGTGCAAACACACACACACATAAACCTATACATACGAACGAACACACACACATATGTGTGTATGTGAGTGAATGTGTTTGCACTCACATAAATCCATACATATCTGTATTTATGGTATTATATTATATATAATATATATATATATATATATATATATAATATATATATAATATATATATATACATATATATATATATATATATATATATATATATATATATATCTTTATTTATCTATATGTACATATATATATATATATATATATATATATATATATATATATATATATATATATGGTGTGTGTGTGTGTGTGTGTGTGTGTGTGTGTGTGTGTGTGTGTGTAAGTACAGACACATACGTACACAACACACATATCATAGTAAGCATACTTTGGAAATCAAATTTGGAACTCAAATCAAAACAGCACACTAATCAGGAAAATTTTGTGAAATAGGAAAATGTCATAGTATGCATACAAACAAAGATATACTAAAATGATTTGCAATGAAAACAGATAAATATGTATATATATATATGTATATATATACATATATAATACATATATATATATATATATATAATATATATATATATATATATATATATATATATATATAATATATGTATGTATAAATCTCTCTCTCTTCTCTCTCTCTCTCTCTCTCTCTCTATATATATATATATATATATATATATATATATATATATATATATATATATATGTATATATATATATATATATATATATATATATATAACACACACACGTGTGTCTATACACCCATAAACGTGTATATAAAAATAAATGAATATATAAAACACATACATAACTCATATACATGTACGTACATGTACACATATGTATATGAATATATATATATATATATATATATATATATATATATATATATTATATATATATATATATGTACACACATACACACACATGTATGTCTATACACCCATAAACGTGTATATAAAATTAAATAAATATATAAACACTCATACATTAACGTATATGAATGTATACATGCACACACATATGTGTGTGTGTGTGTTTGTTTTAACGTTTGTATTTAGATATATATGCATGTATATATATTTATAATGTCAATATATATATATATATATATATATATATATATATATATATATATATATATATAGATAGATATGTATGTGTGTGGGGGCATGTATGTGCGGGTACGTCAACAGTCACAAAAATACCTGTGTATATTCGTAAATATTCCGCATAAGGTTTGCCGCCAATAAAAACATCATAGTTTATATTCTGTAATCAAAAAATACAAAGTTACAAATACAGGTAAATACATGAAC
>NW_020871428.1:631900-636900 GCF_003789085.1 Penaeus vannamei | reverse complement strand
ATATATATGTAATATAATATACATATATATTATAATATGTATTATAATATTATATATGATTATATGTATATATATATATATGTATATTATGTTAATATATATATGTATATCTATATATGTATATAAGCAGATAGGTGGAGTATATATATATATAATATATTATAAATACTTATATATAATATATTGTATTATCATATGTATATAGTTAATATATGTATATATGTATATATATATATAGTACATATAATATATATATATATATATATATTTATATATAATATAATCATAACATATGTAAATTAGTATATATATATATATATAATATAAATATGATATATAGTATGATTTAATATTTTATACTATATATGTGTATGTGTGTGTGGTGTGTATGTTGTTGTGTGTTTATAGACACACCAACACTAACCATACCATCACCACACACATCAGACAACACATACACACACACACACACAGACATACAACACTACACACACATGCACACACACAGGCGACACACATAACCATACACTACACTACACCATATAATATAGTATAATATATTAATTATATATATTAATATATATATATATATATGTATATATATATAGCATAATTATTATTAAGTATAGTGTATAGGCGCGATGATATAGTATATATATATATATATTAATAGTAGTATATATAGATAAGTATTATAAGAGGTGTATAATCAGTGTAGTATATAGGTGCTACTATATAATAGTAGTATTATTATATGGATTAGAATAAGATAGGAGTGTATATAATTATATGATATAATATGATATCATTGATATGATTAATGGATTGATATACAATGTATATAACATATATATATTTATTAAATATATATATTATATATATATATACTATATATATATATGATATATATATAATACGATAATATTAATAATATAATATACTATAGTATTATTAGATATGGGTATATAATTATATAATAGATATAGGTAAATACACACACACACACACACACACACACACACACACACACACACACCACACACACAGCAACAGCTCACACAGACACAGAACACACACAGCTACACACAGCAGCTCATCCCACAACCGACACCACACACAACACACAACACAGACTGTAATCACACACAAACCAGCACACACACACCACACACATAATGTATATATATATATATATATATATATATATTAATATAGTATATTATATATAGTATAGGAGTAATAATATCATAGCATATATGCAATAAATGTGTATCATATATATATTAACCATTATAATAGATATAGTAGTATATATAACTGTAGTATATATATATACGTAGTGAAGAGTATATTATACTAATTATATACGTATATATAAGCTATAACTATTATATCATAGTAGTATACATCAACCGTGGATGTTATGATGGGCTCTAACATATTAATATACATATATTGACTATTCATATGTATAGCTTAGGCGTGGGGGTTACACACCAAACACACACACAGCACACACACACACACACACACACAGCCAGCACGACACACACGACATATATACTATATATATAGTATATATTATGTATATAGTATATAATACGTATATACATATATAGATACATATGTAATATATATGTATATATTATGATATATAATATATATATATATATATATATATATATATATATATATATATATATATATTATATATATATTATATAAATATATATATGTACATATGCGTGTGTGCGTATGTATGTATGTATGTATACATACATACCATCATATATATATTATATATATATATATATATATAATATATATGTATATATATATAATATATATATATATATATATATATATAACCGTTCATAATGTTAACTTTCTTAGCATTACGGAAGAAAACCATATAAAAGCAGCTCCAAAGTGCTAGTTCCTGGACCAAGACAGAAGGGAAGATAAATCAAGGGACAGCAACAGGTCTCAAACACAGTCGCCGTTACATATGTTACGGCAACAGACTGGTGACCTGGAGTTGCAATTCATGTGACGTTTGCTTCAGATCACATATGACCCGGTAAATGATACTTAATGTGATCAGAAGCTAGAGGTACCGTAATTAAAAATTGGTTGATTGGTAATTAAATCAAATGATTCAAAACAATAGTCCTTCTACAGCTAGGAAGAAAAAATTTGAAGAATAATATCATCAAGAAACGGATAATACTGCATAATATTTCCGTAACAACAAATGGTTGTGAGAACCAGCTCGAAGATTAAAGGTGAAAATAATGCATAAAAGAGTGATAAAAAATGACACTCTGTTAGGAAAAAAGTAAGATAAAATCATAAAAGATATATCGGCCCAGGAACTAAGGCTCTCCAAACAATAGGCCTAAAATGTCTCTAACGCACACACACATATAAAGAAATACACATCTATCTACCCACAAAAGAAAGAAAAAAAAAAAAGAGAGAGAAAAAAAGGCTAAATATACATCTACCCACAAAACAAAACAGAAATAGATAAAACACAAAAGGCCAATTATCCAACTACCAATACGAGGAAAAAAATAATAAAAAAAAACAAAAAAAAAAGCCAATCGACTTCCGAAAAAAGCAAGGCTCGCCCAGGGTACTCACCGCAGTCCTTGTCGGGGATGTTGCCGTTCGGTTCTATTCTGTCCAGGTACTCGTCCGAGAAGCCGTTCAGCTTGAGGCCCGACACGGAAAGGTCCTCGTCGTCCTCGTTTTTGGACACGGCTGTCGGGGAGACGCCCAGAAGGTTAGTGTTCGTGGGCCGGGTTAAGGCGGGGGAGGCTGTATGGGAGTTGGTTGGGGAGGGGTGGGAGAGGGGTTGGAGGCGGAGAGGGGGTTGGGAGGGCGGGAGAGGGGTTGGGGGCGGAGAGGGTTGGGAGTTGGTTGGTTGGAGGTGAGGGCGGGAGAGGGTTGGGGAGGGCGGGAGAGGGGTTGGGGGGGAGAGGGTTGGGGAGGCTGTATGGGAGTTGTTGGGAGGGGCGGGAGAGGGGTTGGGGAGGGCGGAGAGGGGTTGGGGAGAGGGCGGGAGAGGGGGTTGGGGAGGGCGGGAGAGGGGTTGGGAGGCGGAGAGGGGGTTGGGGAGGGGTGGAGAGAGGTTGGGGAGGGGGAAGAGAGGTGGGGAGGGCGAGAGGGGGTTGGGAGTAGTGGGAAAGTGGTGGGGAGGCGTTCTGTGGGGTGGAGATGTGGTTGGCGAGGAGGGGGGGGTGGAGAGGTTGAATGTGGAGGAATAGCTGTGTTCTTGAAAGTGGATGAACAAGAATGGAGGTTAAAGGTGGAGAGAGATGGATGTAGGAAAGTGGATGGAATGGAGAGAAGTGGGATTCACAGGAGAAGAAGGAAAGGAAGAGGAGAATAGATGGTTGAGGAAGTGGAGGTAGCGGACATGTGGACAGTAGCTGGACGGAGTGGATGATGCAACAGCGGAACAATATGAAAGCAAAAGTGGAATAGAATTGACAGCGCGACTGGCAAATTCTTTTCTAATAGGCGCGTGGATGAAACTAAACAAAGCGAAAAGAGGAATGTGGGTAGACGTGATAAATGCATAATAATAAAAAGATAATAATAATAATAAAAAAATGAACGACAATTCCAGATCACCCTATCAATAATGAATAATGATAATGATGAGGATGATAATAATGATGATGGATATCAACTCCTAGTAATAATTGTGATAAAAACGACAAAAAAACAATAATAATATGATACTAACAAAAATAAAATTAAGGACAGCAGACAGCAATGATAAGGATAACGAAATAGCAGTGAGAATGAGAATAGGAATAAGAACAATGATGATAAATGATAAGAATAAAAAACATGATAATAATAATATAATCATTATATAGTAACAATAATAATTATTGTTACAGTAATAATAATAACAATAATAATAATAATTATGAAGATGATGATAATGATAATGATAACATTATAAGATTATGAGGATGATAATCATATTGGTGACGTTAATAACAATTAATATACAGTAATCGTAATAATAAAGATCATAATAATAACAATAATAATAACAATGATAATTATAACAATAAAAATAATAATAATAACAGGAATAACAACAACAATAATGGTAATAATAACAAAAATAATAAAAATGATAATAATATAAATAATAAGGATAATAATAATGATGATGATGATGATGATGATGATGATGATGATGATTGATGATGAATGATTGATGATGATGATGATGATAACAATAATAATAATAATAACAACGATAATAATGATAATAGTAACAATAACAAAAAATAGAAATATTAATAATTTCCATTATCATAACATTAATAACAATAACAAAAATAATAATAACAAAATAAATGATAATAATACAATAATAGTAATAATGATAACGACAATGACGATGAAATGATAATGATAATAATGTAATTTCATAATAGTAATAACGATAATTATAGTAATGATGATGATGATAGTAGTAGTAGTAGTAATACCGGTAGTAATAATAACGGTAATGAAATATCATAAACTTTTTTAATGATACAGAGTCAAATAAGGATGATGTGGTTGCACCGGAAACAATATAAACAAAAAATAAAAACAAACAAAACAAAAATGAAAGGCAAACACAAATACACCCTAATAACCTTATATAAAACATATCGTCGTGAACATCTATTCTGGGAAATCGTGATAGCCCTTGCCACACCCAGGCCGCCACAATTTACTGCGTGTGGTGGTGATTGCGATGATGTATAGGAAATGATGATGATGAGTACAGGGCGGTGAGCGTAATGGTGGTACATGAACAATGATACAATATGGAAACGCGATACGGAAATCACTACCAAAGAGGTGATGTGATGGTAGGTGGTAGAACGCGAAGCAGACTATAAAAGTGGTCTGCAAGAGGTGGGTAAACTTAAGCGATAACTGGATGTAATAAGGGTGAGTGATTGTGATTGTCCACG
>NW_020871428.1:621900-626900 GCF_003789085.1 Penaeus vannamei | reverse complement strand
GCACAACTCGAGTTATTTCACGGCATAAGCTCGCTGCCCATAGTCTACCTGGCACGGCCTGATAATGCAGTTAGAGCTGGGAATAATGGAAACATTAAGCCGAAGCCAGCGTTGTTCTGATGTCTCCTTTACGTCTAAATTGCGTCGAGAGTCGGACATAGAGGGTGACGTATGGGAGCTTAAGCCATCCGGGGAGAGAGTAGGGAGGGAGGGCGGCGTATGATGTACTGTGCTGAGGGGATCAATTCTTTATTTTCTATTGAAACGTTTTAGGCTCCAGGCAGGAACGTTTGCTATTAAGTGCGGGAATTACGCTATGTATCACAGGGGATATGTTGAGAGCGATTTATGTGAAAGAAAAATGAAATATTAACATGTGAAAAGCCGATACTAGCTCCCCATTTCTTGGACGCATTATCTGAGATAAAAGGAACAAATAAAAGAAACGCTAACGAAATAATCCACCAAACTACGTGATGTGAACCCCATCTCTGTACTAAAAAAACGGGAACATTTTTTGCTTATCTTGACTACTGGACTGGATTCCCTTCCCTAACAGTGGCATGAGAATTTCCACTCTTCTCCGTGAGCTCCTTTTTACCTTTAAAGGGACTTTTTAAGGGATCCATGCCCTCCCGCGCTGGAATGAGGTCGAGGCCGTTAAATGGAAGGCTGCTTATGTATATATATGTGTGTATAAAATCTTATAAACACGCACACATATTCACACTGGGTTGCTCACCTACAAGATTCTCTACTGATTGTCTTCATGTCTCCCTCTCCAACTCTCATCTCTTCTCTCTCTCTCTCCCCTCTCTCCCCTTACTCTCTACTCTCCCTGTCTCTCATTCTCATCCTCTCTTTCACGAGAGATTTATCTTGACAGATAAACTATCGTAGGGCATTTCATCCCCCCCTCTCCCCCATCCACTTAGCAGAGTATCCACAGATGTTCTCCAGTGCAATCGTATTGGTATTTACTAGTTTCTGTCGCTAGATTTTGCCTCATATATATATATATATATATATATATATATATATATATATTATATATATATATATAATATATAATATATCATATATATATATATATTATAATATATTTCAAAACTGATTAAAAACATGGAAACGTAAAGGTGCAAAAGTAAATAGCTTGAATTAGGTTAACGCACTGTGAAATTAGCATTCCTTTCGTCTTTTCTAGGTAATAAATCAGTTTGTTTACATCCAAAGGAGAAAATCCGAAAAGAGTTCATTAAGAAGTTTTGCCTAATTAACGACTAAAATACTAGATGTTTTAGCTAAACTGGAAGAGAGAGAGAGAGAGGGAGGGAGAGAGAGACTAGAGGGAGAGAGCGGATGAAGAAAAGAAAGAGACACATAAGAGACGTAAAAAGAGTAAAGGAAGAAAATGAAGTAATTAACCCCCCCCCAAAAAAAAAAAAAAAAAAAAAAAAAAAAACAGAGCGGATGATCCAGTCAGCCTTAACCTGCCAACAGCCTCACAACCAAGGCAAAGAGTTACCTCCTAAACCTCCTGCTCCCTCATGACAATCCGCTGTGAGTGACACTGTGAAGGATCACACCCTTCCCCTTCCTCCCTTGCCCCCCTCTCCATCATCATTTCATTCCAAACCCCATTCACCTTACTCCCCTCCTCCCCTCATCTGCTTCCCCTCCCCTAAAAGTCAAACACAATCCCTCACTTCTCCTCTTTCCCCTCCCGATCCCTCCTCACCTTCCATCCCTCACTCACGCGCCTCAACTCACTCACTACTTCCTCCCCTTCTCTCCTCCTTTCCTCTATCACTCTTTTCCTCCTCACTCACTCCTTCCCTCCAATCTCTCTTTCAAGCTCCCTCCATCACTCTTTGTGCCCTCACTCTCTCTCTCCTCCCTCCACCACTCTTTTCCCTCCCTCACTCACATCCCTCCTTTCCTCCTACCCTTCCATGCTCCCTTTCGCCCCTTCCTCTCTTTTTAAACAGATACCACACACACACAGACAGCGAGAAAAATGTAAGTTTTCCCATTACCGCCGTGAACTTTACCAACGTTGACCTCTATAAGGAACTGCATTTCGGTAATGTTAAAAAAAAAAAAAAGAAAAAAAAAAATCCTGCTACTGGATGGACGGGTAGATTAAGCGACGGCCTATTGTCGGAATGCCATGGGTGGGGCTTCACTAAAGTCCTCGGTTGTATCTACCGTTCATTTGCTTTATTCTAACACTTGTTTCTCTATCGGTTTTTAATGAAAGGTTACAAAACACGAAAAAAATAGAAAAGTTGATAAGGAAATAAGAGAAAAAAAAAAATTGTGTATGTGTGTGTGTGTGTGTGTGTCGTGTGTGTGGTGGTGTGTGTGTGTGTTGTGTGGTGTGCGTGTGTGTGTGTGTCGTGTGTGTGTGTGTGTGTGTGTGGTTGTGTGTGTGNCCTGATGTCATGTCTGTCTGCTGTCCGTTCCTTCCCCTACTTCCCTCCCCGCCTCTATCGTCTCTCTCTCTCTCCTCTCTCTCTCTCTCTCTCTCTCTCTCCTCCTATCTATCTATCTATCTATCTCTATCTCTCTATCTCTCTCTCTCTCTCTCGTCTCTCTCTCTCTCTCTCTCTCTCTCTCTCTCTCTCTCTCTCTTCTCTCTCTCTCTCTCTCTCTCTCTCTCTCTCTCTCTCTCTCTCTCTCTCTCTCCCTCTCTCTCTCTCTCTCTCTCTCTCTCTCTCTCTCTCTCTCTCTCTCTCTCTCTCTCTCTCTCTCTCTCTCTCTCTCTTCTCTCTCTCTCTCTCCCTCTCTCTCCCTCTCTCTCTCTCCTCTCTCTCTCTCTCTCTCCTCTTCGGCCTCTCCCTCTCTCTCTCCTCTCCCCTCCCTCTCCTCTCTCCCTCTCCTCTCTCCTCTCTCCCTCCCTCTTCCACTCTCCCTCTCTCCTCCCTCTCCTCTCTCCCTCTCCCTCTCCCTCTCCCTCTCCCTCCTCTCTCTCTCTCTCTCTCTCCCTCTCCCTCTCTCCCTCTCCCTCTCCCTCCCTCTTCCCTCTCTCCCTCTCCCTCTTGCTTCCCGCCCACTCCGCCTTCGAGGACATCGGTCAACTCGAAACGAAAGGGAGATGGATCGAGGGGATGTGGGGAGGGGAGGGGAGGGGGGGAAGAGGGGTAGAAGAAAGGGCAACCGTGACAAAGGACTCTTATGGTGTAAGAAAAGAAGGGGAGGGGAAAAAAGCGAGATAAAAAGGGGGAGATGAGAAGAAAAAAGGGAGAATTAAAATCCTCAAAATAACCTAATTTGCATAATCCCGAGACGGGGGTGTCCATGGAGGGGTAGAAAAAGAAAGGACACTGGAAGAGGGGGGGGGGGGGTAGGGACGGGAGAGGAAAAGAAAGGGAGGGAAGAGGAGAGGGAAAAAAAGAGGGGGAGAGAATGGGAAATGAGGAATTGGAGAGCGGGATAAGGAGGATAGGGAGGAGAAGAGAAGTGTGGAAAAAGAGGAGGGGAAAGGGAGAAAAAAGGACATAGGTGATGAAAATGGAAAATAAAAAAGATGAACCTACTGCTTGTTCTTATCGATACCCTCTCCTCCTTTTTTATTCTTTCTTATGATTTTTTTCTTTCTATTGTGGTTGCATTTCTGTCTTTATTGCGATTTTTCGTATTCATGTCTCTCTCTGTCTGGCTGTCTGTTCTCTCCCTCTGTCTCTCTCTCTGTCTCTGTCTGTCTGTCTCTCTGTCTCTCTCTCTCTCTCTCTCTCTCTCTCTCTCTCTCTCTCTCTCTCTCTCTCTCTTCTCTCTCTCTCTCTCTCTCTCTCTCTCTCTCTCTCTCTCTTTCATTCTAACCCACTCATTGAAAGAAAGAAAAAAAAAATTGAAATGAAAATGCAGCAGGAGAAGAATAGGAACGATGAAAAGGACAGGGAAAGAGACAAAGAAAAAGATGAAGAAGAATACGAAGCAAAAAAGAAGAAAAAAAGCAGAAAAAAGAAGCAGTGGGAAGGAGGAAGAAAAAAAAGAATAGATAAAACTGATGATTGATAACGACAATAAACAACAACAAAAAAAACAATAAAGCAGATGCAGCCGCTGACCGCCCATCATAGGAACGAGAGCGCGCGCGCGGAGGAGCACCGCCCGCGCCTCAATTGCCAATAATAATGAGCAAATTCGCGTTCCCTTCATTCCTTATCAACCCCCGAACCCGCTGTCATGTGCACGCCCTCGCCCCCTCCTGCGTCACGCCCCTCCCACGCCGCCCGCACCGCCCGTCTGCCTCGCCCGCGATCGCGCTCTCCACGCCCATCTTCTTCGGTGTGTGTGTGTGTGTGTGGTGTGTGTGTGTGTGTGTGTGTGTGTGTGTGTGTGTGTGTGTGTGTGTGTGTGTGTGTGTGTGTGTGTGTGTGTGTGTGTGTGTGTGTGTGTGTGTGTGTGTGTATTTCCTCTGTTACCCTTACTTCTCCCTCAATTTCTCCCTCTCTTATCCCCTTCCCCGTCTCCCTCGTTCCTTCCCTCTTCCCTACATCTTTCCCTTTCCTCCTCCCTCCTCCCTCCTCCCTTCGCCTCTCACTCTCTCATGTCCGTCCGTCCCCCCCCTCCCTTCCCCTCCCCCTTTCCTATTACTCTATTTTCCCCTCCATCTCTCCTCTCCCTCCCCCTCCCCCCTCCCTTTCTCCCTCCTTCCTCTCTTTTTTCCCCTCCATCTCTCCCTCTCCCCGTCCCGCCCTCGGCCACCTGCTCCCTCGCCCTTACGGCCCCCGAGCATAAGGCTGAAAGAGGGCGAGAGGGGGAGCCCGATATGAATTTTTCAATCGGCGTCCTTGCTCCAGCGAAACCTCCAGCGGGTCAAAGCGTCTCGCCAACGGATGACTGACACAGGCGAGTAGGATTATATTATATACATGGCTTCCCTATCCGCAGCAGATATAATATATAGGATGTCCGTCAGCCTTTGGATTCCCCCCCCCTCCCCCCACCCCTCCCACCCCCACCACCGTACCAATCCCCACCAAAAAAAAAAAAAA
>NW_020871428.1:601900-611900 GCF_003789085.1 Penaeus vannamei | reverse complement strand
CAACAACGGAGAAGGAGGAAGAGGAGAAAGAAGAAGAAGAACAACAACAACGGGAGAAGGAGGAAGAGGAGCAGAAGGAGGTTATGATGACGAAGGTACAATGAGGAGAAAGCGGGAGTTAAAGATGATAAAAAATGAAAGATGGAGTAAAAACAAAAAGTTTTTATCTAACTTGTTTTATCTGTCGAAATGTCGCATTCAATCTTAACAAAAAAAAAAAAGCTTCGTTTTCTTGATTTCCCTGATGTTACTTGATTTTGAGAGAAGCGAGAAAAGAGAGAGAGAGAGAGAGAGAGAGAGAGAGAGAGAGAGAGAGAGAGAGAGAGAGAGAGAGAGAGAGAGAGAGAGAGAGAGAGAGAGAGAGAGAGAGAGAGGGGGGGGGCAGGCAGGTAGACAGACAGACAGACAAACAGACAAACGCACACATCAACATACAAACAAACAAAGAAACAAAAATAAAGAACCAAAAATAGAATAATAGGATAACCAATAGAAACAGATTCCCGTTCCCAAATCCCGAACATCGCACATGGATTCCAGATTTTTTGGCACATTGCAAGATTCGATTCCGGAGATGGTTCAGAGAGAGAGATCACGACGCACTTTGCAACCGTTGCAATTATTTCTGATTGCTCTATTGTTGCACGGAACAGCCGGGAGTCACAAGGAATATTAAATGCTTAAAGAGTCAAAGCTGCTGGAATTATGGTAATTAGTGTCGCTGCTCTAGAATGCTTAATCTATTATATTTCGGGAGACAATTGCTCTTTTGTAATTTCCATCGTTAAAAGAAAGATAAAATCTTGACATTTGGAAGAATTTTTGCCGAGACTAAGAAATAATTACGACAGAATTTTTTTCCGTTCTTTTTTATTATCCATTTCTTAAGCCATTTTAAATTTCCTATTCATATATTCGTAATGAATGTTATAAAAAGGGAAGAAAGAAAAAACATATACAAAGATATATAGATAGATAAATAGATAGACAGAAAAGATAGATGGGTAGATAGAAAAATAGATGAATAGATAGATAGAGAGATAAATAGATATGTATGTATGTATATATGTTTAATTTTAAAGATATATGCATTTGGTACACAAAGCAATAATGTAGAAATCACGGTCTGTCTGTCATACTTAATCAAACAAAAAAAAACATACATGCTAATGGAAGTAATAATCAATGAGAAATTATTCGATATTTAAGTAGTTTCTCCATATGACATTATCTATTCATATATTCTTAAACAATCAAATTAACAGAAAGACTGTCAATAAAGAGAAAACAGAGGAAGCAGATATTGGGGAACTTAAATAGATTTGAACAAAGCCATACATAAAGACTTAGAAACAGACATAGAGGAATCGACAGTCACAGAGAAACAGACAGAGGCATAGACATAATATATAGACAGAGGGTTATAGACATGAACGCAAACACCGACTCGTATACAGACACGAATACAGAGACAGTCACAGATATTAACACAGACATTAACACAAACACGTTAACAAAGATGCAGGCAGTGAGAGACATAGACATATTAGCACAACCGCAGATATACACACAGACACAGACATTACCCACCCACACCCACAGACGAAGACATTGACAGACATTGACATAGACACATACACAAAATTAGCACAACCGCAGATATACACACAGACACAGACATTACCACCCATCCCCAGACGAAGACATGAACAGACAGACATAGACGCAGACAACACACACACGGACACAGACACAGACATGGCGGGAGTATTACAGAGAGCAAAGCGCCCATTTCCATTTCGTTCACGTATACGGAGATCATTTCGGTGCCCTTGCATTATGACACATCGGTGCATGGAGATCGGGCAAAATACTTTATGGCTTATTGTGTCCGGCTGTGCGTGCCCTTGGGAGCCCGTTAGTTTCGTGGGGAGGGGGGAAGGGGTTGTTTCTGATGGGGAAGGTGTGGTGTGGGGGGGGGGGATGCACCATGCAGTATAAAAGGAGGGGAAAGGGGTGGGGTTGTTCCATGTGAGAAATAAAGGGGGAGGGGGTTGGTCCATGCAAGACAGGAAAATGAGTGGAAGGACGGGTTGGAAGAAGAGAGGGTGGAAGGGGGGGGGGAGGGTTGCCCCATGTAAAATTAGGGATAAATGTTTTGCTCCGTGTGGGAAAAAAGGTGGAGAATGTTGCTCCGTGTGTTATGGCCTACTTTTTTCAGGGAAAGGTTTTAATATCTGTTTTTTTACGTCAAATTAAGGGACGCTGGAGAATTTACCCCCCTTCCATTTTTTTCATAATTTCATTGCCCCCCCCCCCACTCTCTCTCTCTCTCTCTCTCTCTCTCTCTCTCTCTCTCTCTCTCTCTCTCTCCCTCCTCCCTCCCTCCCTCTCACGATAAACAAAAAATAATTTTCCACTATAGGAAAAAAACGTTGTCTAAGGTTCCGCCATCTTTAATAATCGCTTAATTAGCGGCTGTAAAAGATCTCACTTTAGCCGAGTCTTGACATTTAATAAAAGGACGGTCGGGGGATAAAGGCGAGGGAACTATGCGTCGCTGTTTTCCATTACGATCGGTGTGAAGGCCGCTCGTTGGAAGGGACAATGAGCCTGTGTGTGATGTGCACATGGACAGATATGTACACGATAAACCTACTTTACCACACACATATTATATCATCTTTACTACACAATACACACTACACACACACACACACACACACACACACACACACACACACACACATACACACACATACACACACACACACACACACACACACACAACACATATTACATACACACAAATAACGTTCATCATCTTTACCCCAACAAACAATTTGTAAATAAGCACACACATACACACACGCACATAAAGTACGTCCATCCTCCCCCCCCCTCTCCACACACACAATTTGCACACAAACGCCCGCGCGCCCCCATATGCAGGCCAGAGGACGCCCGCCCGTGCCCCGCCGCCTCCCGCCCGCTGACTGGCTTCAGGGCGTCCGGATTGCAAAGCACTTGTCTCCCTAATAACAGCAATTTGGACAGCTTTTGGCCTTTGGAAACTCTCATCAGCATTCTCTTTCTCGAACGCGCTGTCGGGAATGGAACAATGGCGCAATCAAAAGCAATTGTACCGCTTGCCTTTTTCGCATTTGCGGCTTGCTTTTGCAACCAAAGAAATTTCATCAAAAGGTATTGGTATTAAGCCCAGGCACAGATTAAACAAAGAACTTGTCAAAGAGATTTTGTCAATGAACCTTGATGTGATTTTGCAAATATCCCTTTTATTGGCAGTCAAATAATTATTTAGTCAATCATTCTGTAACTATTTAGGAATTCATCTATTTATCCATATCCATTATTACATATACTTATTCTGTATTAGTGGCGAAATTAGTTTGGATAATGCATTACAACGGTAAATTATGTAGAGACGACTAAATAAAAAAGAACAAAAAACAGGAATTTAGCATCTTACACACCATAGCAAACACTCAAGTTATGAACTTAAAAATATACACAAAAATATATATAGTGCAATTTCTTATCTTAGTGAAAACGAGACCTGTGCCAAGTTTATATTTACAGTGACTTCGAGCGCAAAATGATAAAAGTTGGAAAGACTGTGTATTTCTCAAGTGGAAAAGTTAGTCACAAATATTCTTTACTGGCATTGACAAGTTCAGGGGAGAGAAAATGCAGGAGAGAGAGACAGAGGGGGGGGGGGGTCCCGAAAGAAGGAAAAATAACCGATAGATATATAAATATATACATATTGGCAGATAGCTAGAGGAACAAACAATAGGCAAATCCACAGACAGATAGACAGATAATTAGATAGATAAATAGCGAGAAAATTGAGAATCCGAATAAACACATGAATCCAAAAATTTCGCACATCTTTTAACTTCCGTCAATCCAAACCACCCAAGAGGAAGAAGAAAATAAAACACAAGAGCAGGAAGAAGAAAATAGAACACAAACAGAAAATAACGGAAACCTGCCCCTAAAGCGCTACCTCTGACGTCACGACCAATCAGAGAAGAGGACCCGAATCCCTACCAATAAGAAACGGCGCCATAAACTCCGCCCACATCACGTGATTGCCTAGTTTACTCCGTATCTTATCTGGTTTACTGATCGGCTTCGTCGTGGCGGCAAAGGGAGAGGCTGCAGGTAAGATACGGCCGAGGCACTTACCTCTTGTCCTTTTTTTCTTTTTTCTTTTCTCAGTCTTTGATTGATTTTGAGGTTTGACTGTCCGTGTCTCTGTTCGTAGCTCTGAACTTGTCTTTGTTTGTCTGTGTGTGTGCGTGTGTTAGTCTGATGGTTGGGCTTCTCTCTCTCTCTCTCTCTCTCTCTCTCTCTCTCTCTCTCTCTCTCTCTCTCTCTCTCTCTCTCTCTCTCTCTCTCTCTCTCTCTCTCTCTCTCTCTCCTTCCATTTAGCCCCTTTGTCTCCCTTGAATGCCGTCTTATTACCCTCTAAAAAATAAAATAAAAAAATAATGACAACAATGATGCTGGTATATATACATGATGATGATAACGATGATAATAGCAATGGCAATTATAATGGCGATGGTGGTAATAGTAATAATGGCAATAACAATGCTAGTAAGGCTGGTACTTCAAGAATGGTAAAGAAAGAGAGAGAGAGAGAGAGAATAAACTTTTATTCCAACCATTAATACGGCAATAAAAGCAGAAACTCAAACGGCCGTCAAGATGCTGATTCGCTGCATAAAAAAAATCAGTCCAGCGGCTACTGATATAGTTGCACAAATACAATAACAAATAAGTAACACTTTCACTGCCAATAAATATATAATTTCTTAATCCTTTCTGTGCCACTGTTGCCAGGTCAGAATTACAGCCAATGCTTCGTAGCTGAAAGCAGCAAAACGATTTACCATCACCACGAATGAACGACATTCACCTGCAAATTGTCAATAAAAAAAAATAATAATAATAAATAAATAAATAAAAATAAAAAAAAAAAAAAAAATAAAAAAAAAAATAAGAAAAAATCACCCGCCATCACCAAAATCGCAGCCTCGCAGCACCTTGGAAAAAAGAGCTGTTGCAAAAGGCAAAAGAAAAGCTCGGGTCCGAAAGCAACAGCGCGCTTGTATACTCAGCCGTCGCATACAAAAAGCCCCTTTGGACAGCCCGCAGACCACGCTAAGCCCGATAAAAAAGCAAAGACGTCGACTGGCTTACCAACGCGAACCGTACCTCTCTTTCTGCGGATGCCTGTGAAAATGTCAACAATCATTACAAAAACTAAATAAAACAAAGAAGGAAAAAAGAAAGAAAAGGGCTAGAGAGTACACTGGAAAATCTCTGAACTACTTTGATTATCATTTAGTCTTCTGGTGACTTTAACTAAAAAAAACTAATGTGACTAAACTACAATAAAGCAGTTGCAGAAATGGTTGATTTTGGTGCAACTAAAAGGAAGCCCTGATTTCCTTGCATCACAACTATTTTTCGCTTGTTATTATCCACACTACAGATTCTTTGCTGCTTTATGTAATTACAAGGTGATGTTAAACAAAAAAAACTAAATAGTTTTTTTTACATAATATTCTAAACTAGTAATCTACTTCCATTATTGTGGTAGTTATATATTTCACAAGAAGTAAAGCAATGCAATGTTAATAATATAACAGAATTTAAAGTTAAAACTAAAATGAAAAATATGTTTACTAAATAGTACTATTAGAGAACAGAAATAAAAGAAAACATATAAATAAAAAGGGAACATTAATAATAAACTAAAATATATATATATATATATAATATATATATATATATATATATATATATATATATAATATATATATTATATATATATATATAATATAATAGGGATATATATATATATATATAATATATATATATATATATATATATATATATATACTATAGAGAACAGAAATAAAGAAAACATATAAATATATAATGAATATATCTATATATATAATATATATATATATATATATATATATATATATATATATATATATATATATATATACATTTAGAAACATTTGAAACATAGTGTATATATATATATATATATAATATATATATATATATATATATATATATATATATATATATATTAGAGAACAGAAATAAAAGAAAACATATAAATATAAATGAATAAACTAAATATATAATTATATACTATATATATATATATATATATATAATATATATATATATAATATATATATATATATATTTAGAAACATTTAAAACATAAGTGATATATATAATATATATATATATATATATATATATATATATATATATATATATATATATATATAATATACACACTAAGAGGCTCATCCCCGGCCCCCAGGTGCAGCAATCAGCATTTACTCCTGACAAATCCGGCGCAAGGTCTGCCCCGCGTTCCGAGAGATGCAGACGCGGCTCCTTAAACGCTGCTTACAAAAACGCCAGCTTAAGACGAGGAAAAAGTGAGAATTCTTGGCACTTAAGGCGGGGTTTTATGGCATCATTGGAGGGTGCCAGTTTGGTGTGGCGATGCTATTCTTGCGAATTAGTCTAACATATGTGCAGTGTTATCCGGACGGTAAACATGGCATATGCTGCATTCTTTCGTTCTACCGTGTAGACTTTCTTTTATTGTCTTTCAATTTTCGGCTTAAGGCACTACAGATAAAACAATTAAATTTTCATAGAACACAATGTCAATCACTACGAAATCAATCTCTAATTACCCAAATACTCTTAATGATACAACTATCGAATAGCCAATACCAACCACTTTATTATACAGTAAACGCCTCAATGGGATCTATAAGTGGGAGTTATTTCTAAAACACAACGCCACACTTAAGCTCTAAAGACGTGATCATCCCCTCTAAGCCGAATCCAGGAATTTCGTATTACCATGAGCTGATCTCTGAGATTAGTCACACTGCTGGCGAGCGCTTGTTACCATGTCTTTGTCATAGCGAGTTCCTCCATTCACGTTCTCTTTGCTATTTTCAGTCGCTCTGTCTGTTTGTTTGTTTGTCTGTCTCTGTGTCTGTTTGTTCTCTCTGTCTGTTCTCTCTCTCTCTCTTTCTCCCTCTCCCTCACTCTCTCTCTCTCTCTCTCTCTCTCTCTCTCTCTCTCTCTCTCTCTCTCTCTCTCTCTCTCTCTCTCTCTCTTCTCTCTTTCTCTCTTTCTCTCTTTTCTCTTTCTCTCTCTCTTCTCCTCTCTCTCTCTCTCTCTGTGTGTGTGTGTGTGTGTGTGTGTGGTGTGTGTGGTGTGTGTGTGTGTGTGTGTGTGTGTGTGTGTGTGTGTGTGTGTGTGTCTAGATACATCTCTCTCTCTCTCTCTCTCTCTCTCTCTCTCTCTCTCTCTCTCTCTCTCTCTCTCTCTCTCTCTCTCTCTCTCTCTCTCTCTCTCTCTCTCTCTCAACACACACACCACACACACACACATATACATATTGCGTGTGTGTTTTTTTTACAATTATTCCACAGCTTATCAGTCCAGTGTAGAGCAGTGGTCTGTCTTAGACATCTACAGACATGCTTACATACATACATACATATGTGCTAACATAAATAAATACATACATACAGGCAGACATAAGTACATGCTTACATATAAACAAATACATTGATTTATGTATGTATGTATAAACATATGTATAATATATGTGCATCTAAGTATGGATGGATGGCATGGATGATGATGATGGATGGAGGAGGGAGGGAGGGAAGGGACGGATGGAGTGGAGGAGGGAGATGGTGCGTGATGAGGATGAATGGATGGGATGAATGAGGATTGATGTGGTGATGATGAATAGGTGCGTGGAAGTGGAGATGATGATATGGATGATGAAGGGTGAGAATGAATGAATGGGTGAATGGGATGATGGATGATGATGATAATCGGGAGGATGGTATTGTGGATGGAGGATGAGATAATTGATGGAGGGTGTGATGATAATGAATGATGGATGGATGATTGATGGATGGGATTGGATGGATAATTGAATGGATGGATGGATGATATAATACGAATGGATAAAAATATGTAAAATCACGTGTAATCTGTATGCCCATATGTGGCAAAATTTATCCTAATGTAATTTCTAAGACACTTTTAGCGCACAATACTCAACCTATGCATTATCCTGCAGGTTATATGACCTACTTAGTGAATATGTGCAAGGATATCCTACTAAGAGACTGCTATCATTATACTTGGCATACTCCTTAACACATCAGCATAAAATACTCTCTCTTACGCGCATATCCACATACCCGCATGAATCCTGAATCAGATTTTTTTGTTCGTTTGTTTGTTTGTTTTTGTTTACACAATACACGTAAACGAATTAATGAATAAATGAATGAATAGATATATGCCACACACGCATACATACCGTGCCATACGGATATAAATACATACATACACTTATATAAATACATACATACACTTATATAAATACATACATACACTTATATAAATACATACATACACTTATATAAATACATACATACGCTTATATAAATATATACATACACTTATATAAATACATACATACGCTTATATAAATACATACATACACTTATATACATACATACATACACTTATATAAATACATACATACACTTATATAAATACATACATACACGTATTTCCCTTCTCTCATGTGCAGGAACAAGAGACAGGAAATTAATTTTAGGGAAAGAGGAAGAGGAAGGAGTGAGGATGTGAAACTATTGGCTGACAGACAGAGAGACAGAGAGAGAGAGGAGGAGAGAGAGAGAGAGAGAGAGAGAGAGAGAGAGAGAGAGAGAGAGAGAGAGAGAGAGAAGAGAGAGAGAGAGAGAGAGAGAGAGAGGAGAGAGAGAGAGAGAGAGAGAGAGAGAGAGAGAGAGAGAGTGTGAGAGAGAGATTGAGTGTGTGTGTGTTTGTTTGTATGTGTGTTTGTGTGTGTGTATGTTTGTGTAAGTGCCCGCGAGTATAACCTGGTATAGGAGTGAATTTCGAAGTCTAAATCTTTTTGTACATATTCTGAAGGAGAAAGATGGACGAGGAAGAAGAGGAAAAAAACAAGAAGAAAGGTAAAAGGATGAGGGAGGAGGACGAAGAGAAGAAGGAGTAGAGGAAAAGAAGAAGAGGAGTAAAAGGAGGAGGAGGAGGAGAAGCAGGAGAAGAAAGATGAGGATGAGGGAAGAAGAAGAAAAGAATAAGAAGGAGAGGAGAAGGAGGAGAAGGAAGAGAAGAGAGAAAGGAAGTGGAAGCGTAAGAGGAAGAGAATAATGAGAAAGATGACGAAAAGATGACGAGACGAGGACTAAAAAAAAAAAAGAAAAAAATCAATGAACTGCCAAAGAGAGGAAGAGAGAGGAAACGAAAAACAAAAATTAGAGGGAGAATGAAAAGGCCCCGAGCTTGCCGAGGCTCCGTCAGCGAGTCGAAAGCCTGTTCTCGAGTCACCGGCTCTCACATGCGTCTTAATTGCAAGCTTAAGACGTTTCTAGACAATCTCAGGAGAACCTCTTTCCTTTGGCTCCCCCCCCCCCTTTTCCTCGGCCACACCCTCCCCACCTCCCTATCCGGACGCATCCTCCTAACCCTTCCTATCCAGGGACTCCCCTCCCGCTTCTCCTCCCCCCTCCCCCCCCATTCCCGACCATGCCCTTTTCCTTCCTATGCAGAACCCCCCTATCCCTTCCTCGGTCCTAGCCATCCACCCTTACCCCTACCTTTGCTTGTTGACTTAAAGGGCTTTTCTTCTTGCTCTCTCTCTCTCTCTCTACTTTGATGATCCATAACGATTTCATCATTTTTCTCATCATTATCATTTGAAAATTAATTATTATTATCAATATCATCATCATTATTACTAGTATTACTATCATTATCGTTTTTTAATATATTTTTCATTAATACCATTGTCATCATAACTAACACCATTAAAATAATAATAATCGTTAAATCG
>NW_020871428.1:591900-596900 GCF_003789085.1 Penaeus vannamei | reverse complement strand
AATAACACTCGATTTACAAGCAAGGCAATGCCAGGCATATCCCTTAACAGGATTTTTTTCCTTACCCTGACAATCTCGCGTAAAATAGGCTAGTGAAAGTCGCGAGTGGCCATACTATAACAAGTGGCGCGTCCTCTGATGGCAGGACAGAACAAAAATTGTAATTTACAATTTCCTGCGAGTGTTTGTCTAGGAACGGAAGCGTAACATATATGTTTACTAATGCCCGGGCAAGGCCTTTGATGCTAATGCCAGCAAAGTGATGCAAACTGGCTCTCATCAGCAACAAAGACATCCATTACTTTTTGTCCTGTCTCGCTTTGCTTTGTTTTGACAGGCTTACGGGCTTTGGATAATCAATTACCCTGTATTACAGAATTTACTTATATGGAATAATAACGTGTGGAACTTTAGGAAACGGGGGTGACAGTGCATGTGCATGAGATCTGACATTCAAAGGGCGATTGCACTAGGCGTAAACAGGAAATTATTGCAGAATCACGGCACACATATATATCTGTTGACTTCGTTGACTTATGTCTTACCAATACTCTACACTGAAATTTTAGTTATAATCAAAATCATGGTCATAATTTTAGTTAGAGTCATAATTATCAATGCATTTCAGCCTAAAAAGTCTTATTATTTAGCGCAATTCGGAAGGCATATACAGTAGACCATAAATAAACATTAACCACACACACACACACACACACACACACACACACACACACACACACACACACACACACACCACACACACACACACACACACACAACACACACACACACTCAGAATAACAACTAAAACAGAGGAAACGCGAACGAAAGAAAGGAAGAAAGAATGAGCGAAAGCGAGAGAGAGGAAAAGGGAGCGGGAACGACAACGTTTTAATCAGGCCTCGCTTATAAAACTCAGTCACGATGATTACCGGGAAGCGTCAAAGGCAAGTATGTAATTAATCCAGAGGAAATCACCTACGCATGATTAATGAGCTGGACGGTGTACATCACTCGCGATGACTGACTGTGTGTGTGTGTGTGTGTGTGTGTGTGTGTGTGTGTGTGTGTGTTCCTTTTAACTTTCAATCCTTTCATATTTGCTGGTCATGTGCATTTTTCTATACGTCCAAAGTTATACAAAACGTTATATCATTTCATTAACACATACAAAAGCTTTATATAACCCTATTAAATATACAGCACACACACACACACACACACACACACACCACACACACACACACAACACACACACAATCACACACACACACAACACACACACACACACAGGCATACAAAAGTATCATATCACAACCTAGAAATTCACAAAAAACACAGTCTAAAAAAAACGTAATTGACCTTTACCGAAATCATCTTAATTAAGCAAAAAAAATAATAATAATAAAAAAAAAAATACAAAGCTTTTTTCTCAATTTCCAGCAGTATGTTCTAGAATCCCATGAAAAAAAATTAAGATTAGAAAATAACATCTTCATTAACCAATCGAATACTAAATAGTGTGAATAACACGCCACACTCATTCACAACACAAAGCTAATACTCACTCATACTAATGAAGATAATGACTAATTGCTACACTTAATCATACTTCTCAGAATGAATCAAGGGCTTTACCCCAAGTTTTCGGATGACGTCAGAGGTCTTCCTTTTTCTTACCTGGAAAGACAGAAAGATATTTTTAGACACTTGATAGGAACCGACCGCTGACGTCAGTACTATGAGCTAGAAATATCTTTATCATGATTATTATTATCATTATTATTATTATTATCATTATTATTATTATCATTATCATCATTATTATTATTACATTATATTATTCATTATATAGTATTAATCATTATTATCATTATTATCATTATTATTTTTATATTAATCATTATTATTATATCATTAATATTATTATTATTATTATTATTATTATTATTATCATTATCACATTATCATAATTATTATTCATAATATTATATCACCATATTACGTACTTATTAATGTATATTCATTATCACTATTATCATTAATCAAATCATATCACACATCATCATTCATACCATCATATTATCATACATACAATTGCAATTTATCAATATCATTATTAGGATTGCCATTTTCTTTATTATTACTATGTGATTATTATTGTTATCATCATTATTATTATCATATATAAACATATATCAATATTATTATTGTTATATGATAGTCATCATCAACTATCAATCATCATTATTATCATTTTACGTGATGATGAAAGTGATTGCGGTGACGATTTAAAACAAAATATGAAGACGATTCCCAAGAAAAGAAGGGGACAGATAATCAAAGTAAAAAATCCAGTATGCAAAAATATAAATACATCAATAAAAAAATAAAAATAATAATAATAAATAAATATTCAACGAGAAAGTTCTAATCATTGCAATGCAATAACGCGATCAATGTACAAGTAAGATTTCTTTTCGGACTCAAAAGTCGAATGGTAAAAAGAGGCTGACTAGTATAAGCAATAAAAAAGACAGTTTCGATCACTTTTCTTTCTTTGTATTACGAAAGACTCCCCCCGTCATTTCACTATAAAAAGAAAAGAAAAAATATGCATCAAAGACAAGTTGAAAAAGAAAAAGTACAAAAATATATATCCCTTACCACACGAGAAACCAAACTCAAAAGCAGAGAAAAATGGTAAAAAAAAAAAAAAAAAAAAAAAAAAGATATTCGGAACAGTCCGGCTCGATGACGTAACAGGACCATCAATAATGAGTCACGAAAAAAAGAGAAACGGCAACTCAGGTCGACGAGAACACGCAGCCAAGCAGTCTGGTGCGACCAGGCGGAGATCAGATGCGGGCCTCCTTTAAGATGGTGTGTGTGCTTGTGTTGGTGTGTGTGGCGTGTCCGTGGTTGTGTGTACATGTGTGTGGGGGAGGTGTTGTGGTGCATTTGTCTGTTGGTGTGCGTGTGTGTGTGTGGGTTGGTGTGTGTGTGTGCTGTGTGTGTGTGTTGTTTGTGTGTGTTGTGTGTGTGTGTGTGTGTGTGTGTGGTGTGTGTGTGTGTGTGTGTGTGTGTGTGTGTGTGTGTGTGTGCGCGCGCGCGCGTGTGAATGTGTGCGTCTATGTGTGTGTGCTGGAGTCTTTTATGTGAAGGTGAGAACAGTATATAAACGTGTAAAGGTTGGGGGACAGGCGTGGGTTTGTTAGGGAGGGGGGGGGTGGGGGCGGGGTAATAGTTCTCAGGGTGGTTGTGGATTAAACTTTGCGTTTTAATCTGTATTTTCTTTCCTTATTTCTTCATCTCTTTAAAACAAAACAAAAAGAATATTTTCTGCCATTGTTTACCATCTGCATGTGTGCTACAGTAAAAAAAAAGATAATAAAATATATATATATATTTTACCGGTGTAGTAGAATAGAACATACGGAAAAAACAGTTGTCGCTTGATGCCAGTGTTCGTGATACTCTCTGGGAGCAAGTGTAAGTAATTACTTTGTTTTTACTCTGTGTAACGTGTGTGTGTGAGTCGGAGGAGGAGAAAGGGGGATGGGAGGAGGAGGAGAGGTTGAGGTAGGAGGGAGGAGAGGGTTAGGTAGGGAGGAGAAGGAGAGGTGGGGTAGGGGAGGAGGAGGAGGAGGAGGAGGAGGAGGGGAGGAGGAGGAGAGGGGGGCGGGTAGGCGGAGGAAGAGAAGGAGAGAGCAGGTGGGAGGGGAAGGGGAAGGGGTGGAGGAGGAGGAGAATGAGAGGGCAGGAAGGGGAAGTAAGAGGAAGAAGGGAAGAGGGTGTGGAAGGGGAGAGGGAAGAGGAGGAGGATAGAGGTAGAGAGGGGAAGGAGGAGGAGAATGGGAGGAGGGGAGAGGAAGGAGGAGGAAGAGGGGGATGGGGGAGGATGTGGGGTGGTAGGGAAAGAGGGAGAGGAAATGGAGTAGGGTAGAAAGAGAGCTGGTAGGTTAGAGGCGAGTGTGTGGGGCGGGGGGGGTTGGAAAGGAGGTGGTTCTTGGTGGAGGGGGAGGGAGGGGGCCGCTTGTAATGCCTGGAAATCGTTGTCATTTGCCACCCAGAAAGTTCGCATTTTCTCGTTTGCCTTTTCTTGCTATTCTACTTGTTCTCTTCTCCCTTTCTCCTTCTTTCTCCTTTTAGCGCTCGTTTGTGTCGGTATCACAAGGGCGCTGCTGAGAAAGTATGAAGTTGTATGCATAAATGTGTAAATATGTGTGTGTGTGTTAGTATATGTATGTATGCATGCATGCATGTATGTGTATATGTGTGGATGATGTATGTATGTACGTATGTATGTGTATGTGATGTATGTGTATGTATGTGTGTGTGTAGTATATGTATGCATGCATGCATGCATGCATGTATGTGTATGATGTATGTATGTACGTATGTATGTATGTATGTGTATATGTGTATGTATGTGTGTGTGTGTGTGTGTGTGTGTGTGTGTGTGTGTGTGTGTGTGTGTGTGTGTGTTGTGTGTGTGTTGTGTTGTGTGTGTGTGTGTGTTGTGTGTGCGTGTGTGTGTATGTGTGTGCGTGTGTGTGTATGTGTATGTTTAAGTAATTGTATGTATGTGTACATATATGGTAAAAAAAAAAACGAATTCACAAACTAGATTTACTGAAATAAAAGTAATTTGTGCATTGTGGGTTTTTCTACCATAGTATCAACCAAGTAGGTGTTTTTCCATATATAATATATATATATATATATATATATATATATATATATATATATATATATATATATATATACACATAGTATATATATATATATATATATATATATATATATATATATATATATATATATATATATATATATATATATATATATATATATATATATATATATATATATATATATATACATATATATATATATATATATATATATATATATATATATATATATATATATATATATATATATATATATATATATATATATATATATATATATATATATATATATATATATATATA
>NW_020871428.1:564400-586900 GCF_003789085.1 Penaeus vannamei | reverse complement strand
GAGAGAGAGAGAGAGAGAGAGAGAGAGGGAAGAGGAAAATGAAGAAGAAAAAAATCCATGAACCAGGAAAAAAATATATATATAAATAAGAAAATGAGGAAAAAAATAAAATATATACCGACACCCGAGAATGAAAGAGAGAATAATAATAAGAACAAAATTCAAAATAAGAGAAAGAAATAAAAAATCAAATAAAACCCCCCCCGCCCCCCCCAGAAAAAAAATAGAGACACGCCAAAACAAAAACGAGAGAAAAGAAAAGGAAGAAAAAACAAAACAATAAAAAAGCAAAGACCGAAAGAGGGAAATTAGCCCAGCCCCTTAAACCATTCCCATAAGCAAAACAAATCGACGGCGATTCCCTGCATCAATAAGTGTGCCAGCAGTATCACCCGTCAGATCAATACCCTGAGGACTACGACAGAGGTCCTCCTGCTCTCCTCGGGAAGGGCGTCACACTTGTCAATGTGGCGGACGTGATTGGTTCCTGACGAAGGCGGGGGGGGGGAGAGATGGGGGAGGGAGGGAGGGGAGAGGTGGGAATGGGATGGGGACGGGGAGGAAGGGAGAGAGAAGGAAGAGAAGGTGACGGGAAGGGAGGAGGGAGAAGAAGGAAGAGAAGGAGACGGGGAGGGAGGGAGAAAGAAGAGAAGGGGACGGTGAGGAAGGGGAGGAGAAGGAAGAGATGGGGGAGGGAGGGAGGAGAGAGGTGGGAATGGGATGGGGACGGGGAGGAAGGGAGGGAGAAGGTGAGGGGAGGGAGGGAGAAGAAGGAAGAGGAGACGGGGAGGGAGGAAGGGAGAAGGAAGAGATGGGGGAGGGAGGGAGGGGAGAGGTGGGAATGGGATGGGGACGGGGAGAAAGAGAGGGAGAAGGAAGAGAAGGTGACGGGGAGGGAGGGAGGGAGAAGAGGGAAGAGAAGGAGACGGGGGAGGGCGGAAGGGAGAAGGAAGAGATGGGGAGGGAGGGAGGAGAGAGGTGGGAATGGGGAGGGAAGTGGGGTGGAAGGGAGAGGCAGGCGAGAAGGGGAGGGAGAAGGGGGGGGGGGATGGGAAGAGAAGTGGGAAGTGAGGTAATACGAAGAGGGAAGGAAGGGGGCGGTAGGATGAAGGAGAGAGGAGAGAGGGGGAGGCACCAAGGATAGAGGAAGGAACTGGGAGATGAGAAGAAGGGGGAAAGTGGGAGGAAGAGAGACAGGAAGTGGAGGTTAGAAGGGGAGACAGAAGGGAGGGGGAGTGGAAAGGGATATAAGGAAGGTAGGAGGGCAAGGGATGGGAGGTGATGGAGAAGGAGAAAGAAGACGTAAGTCAGGCAGGAGACAGGGAAGAGAAGAGGTAAGGAACAAACGGAGAGATGAAAAGGGAGGAAGAGAAAAATATGATTGGGGGAAATTAAATGAAAAACGAGAGGAAGAAAAGGAAGAGAAGGAAATAAAATTCAAGAATGTGAGAAGAAAAAAGAAGGAAGAAGTAAAGGAGGTGGGTGAGGGAGATAAGAGATTTCAGTGTGTGGTCCGGAGGGGGTTTGTAGGATAAGGGTCTTGAGTTGGCGTTAAATGGATTCTAACCCTTTTAACAGAGCGTGAGATTGATCAGATCTTCCCCTCAAGCCTCTCGCAATCCTCACGAAATAATGACACAGTGAGAGCTTTTTAACGGCTTCGCGACAACCAAATGTACCTTCGACGGAGAGAGAAAAAAGAAAGAAAATAAAGAAAAATCATCGTTTAGAATTCGCTTTGTAAAATCACACACGCTGATGACTAATAAAACATCTTTGACACGAAAGAAACAATTAAAGAAAAAGAGCAAGATGGAGGAGAAAAAAATGTAAGATCACACACGCTGATGACTAATAAAACATCTTTGACACGAAAGAAACAAAGAAAAAGATCAAGATGGAGGAAAAAAAAGATCAAACAAACCGAGAAACGCTCAATCACTCTCCATCAGGACGACAGATGAGAGCAATCTGTGATTAAAGATAAATCATTCTGGTGCCAATAAGAATGGGTGTCTTCTCGTCCATCCATCACTGGTACTCGCGCTGCAGTCATTAACATCAGAGAGGGACTCGAAGACCGACGGTCTCTGCCTCCCCTTCTCGTTTTATTTTCGGCTGTTTGTCTCTGTCTGTCTGTCTCTTTTCATTCTCTATCTCTCGCCCCCTCTCTTTCTTTCTTTCGCTCTCGCTCTCGTCTCTCTCTCTCTCTCTCTCTCTCTCTCTCTCTCTCTCTCTCTCTCTCTCTCTTTCTCTCTCTCTCTCTTTCTCTCTCTCTCTCTCTCTCTTCTCTCTCTTTCTCTGTCGTCCTCTCTTTCTTTCTTTCTCTTTCTTTCTTCTTTCTTTCTGTCTTTCTTTCTTTCTTTCTCTCTCTCTCTCTATCGATCTCTTCTATCTTCTCTTCTTTTCTCTCTTTCTATCTCTATTCTCCTTCCTTGTCTCTCTCCCTTACCGTCTCTTTTCTCCCTCCCCCCCTCCCAGCTCTCCTGCTCTCCTCCTCCCCTCCCTCCCCCTTCCCTGCTCTCCTCCCCAGGCCTACCGTAGAAAGAGGCCTAACAAAAGCCTCCTTCAAGCTGCGACGCGAGTGAACATATGGATAACGAGGAAATTATGGAGCGGCGACAGCGTAAACGTCTACATGGCAGCCATTGTGTCCAGGGATATCGCTGTCCGCCCGTCGTGTCTCCGGATGGACGGCCTGGGCGAGCAGTGGGCGCGCGGACGTTGTGCACTATGTAGGGAGGGTGAAGGGTGAATTGAAGGTGAAGGGTGGAGTGAAGGGTGAAGCTGAGGGTGGAGTGAAGGGTGAAGTTGAGGGTGGAGGGTGAAGGGTGAAGTTGAGGGTGGAGGGTGAACTGTGGGTGGAGGGTGGAGTGAAGGGTGAAGCTGAGGGTGGAGTGAACGTTGAAATTGTGGGTGGGGCGGAGTGAAGGGTGAAATTGAGGTGAAGGCGGAGAGAAGGGTGTAGTTGAGGGTGGAGGGTGGAGTGAAGGGTGAAGCTGAAGGTGAGGATGGGGCAGTGTAGGAGAGAAAGGGTGGGGAGTGGAGCGGGGTAGCAGGGAAGAGGTGGAGGGTGGAGTTGTGTAGTGTGAGGAGGGTTGAGAGAATATAAGGTGAGGGGGAGAGATGGTGGAGGTGGGAGTGAAGAGGTTGGAGAAGGGGGGATAAGAGAGGTTGAAGAGGGTGAGAGAATGAAGAATGAAATGGTAGTGTTCCAAGGGTGTATGAAGGGTGGGTGGAAGAGGGTTGAAGGGTAGGGAGCGTGCAAGGCAGTGGCGATGAGCGTGATGTCTAGGGCGGTGGGAGGGGGGGAGGGGGGGAGGTGATACAGGACCACATACGTACCCGCTCACAGAAACGAAAGACCGACAAACTAACGGAAACAGCAGCGATCCGCGGTCTCTTACGTCTCGCAAAGTGAGTTCCTTCGCGCATCCCGGTCTCATCACCGAAGATGCATCGCCAAAGTTGAGGAAATGAAGGGAAAAAAAAGGGAAATTCTAGACGTACTCTTTTCCTAACGAATGCTAACAGCGCTATTTGCGGGACCGATAAAAGCAGCGGACCCAGTGGGAAGGACAGACGGGCGAAAATCATTGGATACTTTGCCCTGTGTTCGAGGCATTCTAATCCTCTAATCATATCGTCTGGGCGCACTCTCCCCGCGCTAATCCACTGTGTTTCTGGTCTCGGGCTCAATTTATGTAGATTAAACTGCCTCGTTTAATTCTAATGATCCTAAATTAATACCGAGGGCGGATGTGCGTGACTCCACAGACTATCTAGCGGTGTATCTGCTTCATTACCCTTCTGTGGCCAACGGCAAATACCAAGCTCTCCCCTAGAGATCAGATATGCGACGTCAGCTCTCTCTCTCTCTCTCTCTCTCTCTCTCTCTCTCTCTCTCTCTCTCTCTCTCTCTCTCTCTCTCTCTCTCTCTCTCTCTTCTCTCTCTCATCTCTCTCTCCTCTCTCTTCTCTCTTATATACAAACGAGTATACATCTTCACCTGCCTCTGTCTCTTTCAATTGAAATATTACCTCACTTCCTCCCGGTTCCCCTTTCTCTCTCTGGTGTTCTAACTTCCTCCCTCTCTTATCTCTCTTTCGGTATCCTTTTCATTTTCATTTTTCATACTTCTCCCTCCCACCTTTCTCTTTACCTCTTAACTATCACCCTTTATTTCTCAGCCTCTATCCTCTATCTTCCTTTCTCTTCGTCTATTTCTATCTAGATCATTCGCGTCGGTCCTCCTTTTCCCAACTGATCTCTTTCTCTCTCTCTCTCTCTCCTCTCTCTCTCTCTCTCTCTCTCTCTCTCTCTCTCTCTCTCTCTCTCTTCTCTCTCTCTCTCTCCTCTCTCTCTCTCTCTCTTCTCCTCTTCCCTTAAATCCTCCTCCTAAGAGCAGCAGCCTCCTTCCATACAACCTGTGATGATGAATGTCCATCCACCTTTTCGAAGGCTTCTCATATTCTGAATTAAGGCCGCAGCGTCTCAGGGGGTTGAGAAAGGCATTTTGAATGGATCATGTGACCTATTGTGTGCATTCCGAAGGTCTTAAGTACATCATATTCTTCCTCCCCTCCTTCTTCCTTCTTTCGTCTTGGAATATATGAAGGGAAATTTGGCTAGGAACTCACTCACTCACTCTCTTTCTCTCTCTCTCCATTTCCTCTCTTTTCTCCCTCTCTCTCCCTCCCTCCCTCTTCTTGTCTCATCTCTTTATTTTTCCCTCCTCCCTTCCTCTCCTCTCTTCCCTCCCTCCCCCCCAACACCCCAGAGGGATCTCTGTGTCGACACTGTATTAAGATTAAGAAAACATTTTCCCCGACAGAATGCAATGTCAGCCACGGTGATGAGGGCGCTTTGTTGACGCCGAAGACACCATTGTTGCAGTTTCCGGCACCGAGAGCACGCTAATGACGGCTGCAACATTGGAAGAGGTCGCGAATCTATCACGGGCGACGGAGAGGCATTACCAGCGGCAGAGACACACGCCCCTGGATGCCCGTCGGATGGGGTGAGGGCGAGTATGCGAAAGGAGACCTTCGCATGTCATTACTTTAATAGTTATTGTTGTTACTGTCATCAACACCATCATTTTTATCATCCTCATCGCCATCATCATTATCATTACTATTGTTATCATTTCCATTGTCATAATTCTAGTCAGATTATTTCTCATCATTAACTTTTCATCCTCACTATCACCATCGTTATTACTATCATTGCTAGGGTTATTCATGAATGCTGTTTCATTACTGCCATTGTTATTATGCTACTTTTGTTGTTGGTATTCTCATTGATAGTTACTATCACAGCTTTAAATTTATAGTCATTGCTATTGAATTGATAATTGTTACTCCTGATGTGATAGTTACGATCGTTTTCTTGTTATCATAATTATTATCATGATTATATCATCCTCAGTATCAACATTATCACCCTAATCGTCATTATTTTTCTATTTACATGTATTCCCACTTATCTTCAACCTATCTTTTTTTATATCTCTTCAACCTATCTATTTTGATATCTATATAAATTTCTTTCATTCTGTTTTCGAGTATGGGTTATGTACAATTTTCTTCCCCCTAATAAGCTTTTATGAAGACAGTGGCGACAACAATAACAGCCGCAACAGGAACTGCAACAGTAACAACTACATCAACAACTGCAACAATAACAACTACAAAAACATGAAAACAGCAACAACAACAACAAAGTGAACTCCCATTCCCCCTAGAAATATGGGCTCAGAATCTAGCTGATGTGAACAAAAGTAAATCCAATGTATCTCTTAAGAGGCTAATGATGGTCCCTTCTGCATCGCCGTCAGCGGAATCCAAGGCTGACGTAACCCTGTTTAAATCTCCTGACGAAGGGAAATCACCAGAAGGACACGATCATGTCAAGTCACAGACAGTAGCGAACCTTGGACTAACAGGAGGACGAAGAGGAAAAAGAGAGGAGGTGGGAAGGAATAAGAAAAAGGTAGAATGACAAAAACAAAAATTGTGATGAGAGCCAGCAGGGAATCTTAAATTAGAGACACGACAAAAATGTATATGTGGGGAAACAAGAGGAAAAGGACGAAATAAGAATAACAATATTGTTACTCTTACCGAGAGAGAGAGAGAGAGAGAGAGAGAGAAGAGAGAATGAAACTTTCAACACGTGTTAAACATTTGAGAGCGAAGGTCACACATGTGCCAGCATGTTTAACATGCTGGCACATGTGTGGCTGCCGAACATATGTACTACATCAGCAGAGTCTTTATAATGCATTATAAGTAACACTAATAGGATTCTGTTCCTATACAGACGTATATAAGACTCCTTATATAAAACGTTTTAACATATAAATACACGCTCAGGCACTATCTGGTATCGCCAAAGATTGAATAAGTGTTGCCAATACCACACAGCGCGAGGTATTCGTGTTATGGTGAGAGGTGCGTGAGACACGCATACTTCCCGCTGGGTTCTGGCAATACTGCCCGCGAATGTCAAGCTCAAATATCCAAGAGATCCGAATTGTGAATTTTCTTGGATTGTTGCAGTTAAATTGAAAATATTTAGATGATTTTTTATGAGGATGATCATTATTTCTTTTATACATATCTATCATTTCATTATTATTACTCTAAATCAATTTTTATATAGTACACCGTTATCAAGGGTAATGGTGCACAGTTCTCCAGTATACAACTCTTCCCAATTTTCGTATTTTCTCTTCCTTCCTTCTCCTTTCACATTATCATCATAATCTCACTTATTTCCCTTGATCCTCTCTTCGTATTCTTGTTGCATCTGATCCTTCTGCGCCAGTCTCATTTCCATTTTCTCTACTTCGAGTGTCTTTTCCACTTTTTACATCTCTCTCTCTCTCTCTCTCTCTCTCTCTCTCTCTCTCTCTCTCACTCTCTCTCTCTCTCTCTCTCTCTATCTCTCTCTCCCTCTACTGACTCCATACCCGTGGAATTAAATTTCCTTTTGTGTTCGCCATATCTCGTATTATATTTCATGTTATTTTTTTTCTCCTCGATTCTCTTTTCTCTCTCTGAATTAACCAGAGTAAGTTTTACACAGAATTCTTATTAGAATAAAATATAATTCATTCCAAAAATCATTCATTTCAGTGTAAGAGAACGCTTCTTTGCCTGAAGCTGAATAAGGGAAACCAGCATGTACCCACAACACAAGTGTAGCTGTATGCACTGTATCTATTGTATATATGTTTCCACGCATTGAGGATATATTCTATGTATGCATATATGTAATGGTGTACGTGTATCTGTGTACATAAATGTATGTTTGCAGGTCCGCATTTTAAAATCCTTGAAAGGTTTTGTGTGCGGTACTTCGACCAGCAAACAAAACTCTACGGGTCAGGAAACGCATATTTCACTAACACTTTACATCAATTGTTGGTGTTCCGGTAAAACTTAACCATTTAACTGTCAGAGTAAGCCCTCTACGGCAACAGTAAAATGATAAAGATATTAATGATGATATTAATAGGAGTAATAATAGTGATGATGATGATGATAACAATAATAGTAATAATAATAGTAATAATAATAGTAATAATAATAATAATATCAATAATAATAATAATGGTAAAAGGGAACGCTGATAATGAGAATAATGATAACAATCATCATCATCATCACACCTTATAATTTTTATAGTTCTTGTTGTTATTACTATCAGAATTATTATCATGATTATTATTATAATTATCATCATTATTGTTATTATTATTACTGCTAGTATTATCATTACTCCCATTATTATAATTATTGCCATCATCATCATTATCAATAACATTATCACTGTTATTCTTGTTATTATTATTATGATAGTAATAATAATAATAATAATAATCATTATTATTTTTTCCATTATCATTATCATTATTATTGTTATTATCCTTACTATTATCATAAACTATTATCATTCTAATTACTACTACATCTACTACTACCTTTACTATCATTATTTCTATCATCATTAGTCTTTTTAAATCATTACTACTATTATTATCATTATTATTATTATTATTGTTGTTATTGTTATTACTATTTTTATTGATTATTATAAATTATCATCATCCTTATCATTATTAACAATATCATCATTATTACTATCATTATCATTATCATTGATTATCATTGTTATCATTATTACTATCATTATCATTGTATCATTATTACTATCACCATTGTCATTATCATTGTTATCATTATTACTCATTATCATTGTTATCATTATTATCATTTATCATTGTCATTATCATTGTTTATCATTATCATTATCATTGTTATCATTACTATCATTATCATTGTTATCATTATTTATCATTATCATTGATTTTCATTATCTATCATTACTATCTTATCATTGTTATCATTATTATATCATGTCATTATCATTATTGTTATCATTTGTATGATTATCATTATTGCTATTATTAGTATGATTAACATTATCATCATTACTACTATTATTATTACTATCATAACACCATCATCATCATCATTTCCATTATCAATCTTATCACAATCATCATCACCATCAACAACAACAAGCCCTATAACGCACATATAAAAAAAAAATACAAATAAAATACCGAACACCTCCAAGCAAAGAGGCAAACGGCGACCACGGCAGAAGCCTTCCAACGGAAATTATAAGACCATCGCTCTGCCTGGACAATTCCCCGCCCGCATCCGCTTTTCCCTCTCGGCTGTAAAGCGGCTGGAGCGACACCCAAGAGGCACCCGTCCTATACATAAAGTGGGACGGAGACCACATCAGGAACCCGGGCAGGCCTCACGGCGCGCACTCGAGATGGGGCGCTCTGCATTACGTTGATGATGGAGGGAGGGGGAAGGGATGGGGAGAATGAAGGGGGGAGGATAGGAAGGAGGGGGATTGAGGAGTGGGAAAGGGGAAGGAAGGGGAGACGGGAGGATAGAGAGGAGAGGAATGGAAGGGGAGACGGGAGGGTAGAGAGGAGGGGAAGGAAGGTTAGACGGAAGGATGGGGAGCGGGAGTAGGAGGGAAGGTGGGGAATGAAGGAGGGAAGGATGGGGAGAGGGAGGAAGAAAGGGAGGATGAGGAATGAGAAGAGAGAAAGATGCCGTGTGGTAGGAGGGAAGGAAATTAGGTAAGGAGGGGAAAGTGATAGAGAGCAGGGCAGGTGAGGTTGCGCAGGGGAAATGGGGAGAGGGAAAAGAGAAGGAGAAGGCCACAGGGAAAGGAAGGAGAACTGGTTAGAAGAGGAAGAGTAAAGATTGAGGGAATAGGAAAAGACGATGGGAAGGAAAGAAGAGAAGGAGGAGAGAGGGTGGAGTGCAAGTTGAATACATTGAAGATAGAAAAGGGAGAAAGGAGCGAGAAGGAAACTGGGATCGCTTACCCCCTCCCCCCTTTTCTCTCTCTCTCACCTTCCCCCTTTCTCTTTCTCACTCTTCCCTTTCTCATCTTCTCCTCTCTCTCTCTCTCTCTTCTCTCTCTCTCTCTCTCTCTCTTCTGTCTCTCTTTCTCTCTCTCTCTCTCTCTCTCTCTCTCTCTCTCTCTCTCTCTCTCTCTCTCTCTCTCTCTCTCTCTCTCCTCTCTCTCTCTTATAAAAAAGAGAAAGAAGGGGAAAATACCTGCCTATATATACGAGCGCTCCTTCCTCCCTCACCCCGTTCCTCATGAAACTGCCAGAGGAGAGATGGCAAAGTATCTCGCCCCTTTATTACCGTTATTACTAGCCGGTAAGGGCGATAAAGGGGAACGTGCGAGGGGGCAAAGGGGAAATGGGAAACTAACTCGACAGTGGAAACACGTAGACCAGTGCCGGGCCCTTATAACACGCCCTTAGCTCAGACCAAAGGGGAATTAGCATAGAGGAGGTGCTGTTTGGCCTCTCCCGTATCTCGGCCGTGAAGCACTGCCTTTAATATCACGGATGGGAAGGGGATACCTGACAATATGCATAAGGACAGAGAGAGGAGGGGGAAGAGAGAGAGAGAAGAGAGAGGAGAGAGAGAGAGAGAGAGAGAGAGAGAGAGAGAGAGAGAGAGAGAGAGAGAGAGAGAGAGAGAGAGAGAGAGAGAGACAGACAGACAGAGAGAGAGAGAGAGAGAGAGAGAGAGACAGACAGAGTTTCTAAAAAGAGAGAGAAAAAGAAAGAATACAAAAGTGAAAGGAGAGAAAGTGCGAATCCGACACGCAGCCGAACTCTGTTAAAATCATCCCGCTTCCGATAATTCCAAACAGGAATTCCCCCATCACATTCTGTCACCGAATTCCCGATTGGAGGACGCCAGGAACGCCCAGTGGCACAGGCCCGCCTCGCACACCCACGGACACCAAATCGAAAACTAACAACCCGTTTCCAGAGTGCTTTTGTTCCTGAGAATTCGTTTCCAATACCCGGGGGAGGATTTACACCCAGTGGGAGGCAGCCACGCGACCGCCCCGGCTGCCCGAATGACACCTGTCAGCAGCGCGCCAATACCCTCATCTCGAGTTTGGATTCCCAAGGTTTCAATAAGTAAAGTGGTGTATAAATACGTTAATTAGCATATAGATAAATATATACATATATAATAATGAATAACAAATAAATAAATAGATAAGTAGACAATAAATATACGAATAAATTCCCAAAGAATCCCAAGGTTTAGATGAATAAAGAAGGGTATAGATACGTACATTAGCATATGAATAAACAGATGATTACACATTGCTCGTGCATGGATTCGGAGAAGGTTGGATGAAGGAATAAAATACATTCATAGACATGTATTATTATATAAATAAATGTATGAGCATATCACTTACGCATGGATATCTAAGGTGTAGTTAATACAGGCATGGGGAGATACATAAACTAGTAAAGGATTGGATATATCATTATGTAGTAGGGATGCCAACGGTTTAGAAAAATAAAGACACGTATTGATAGATAAATTATAGCGTAATGGAAACTCGGTGTCGATTCTGGAGTACCAAGCAATTACATACGTTTTGTACTTTAAAACCTTCTGTACTTAATCTTTTATTGTTCATATTGAATGTTGTTGCCTTTACTATTACTATATTTTGTCTCAAAATTATGGGATGAATTTTCAGTTTTTCCTTTATTGAGATTGGGTGGAGTATTGTATACGAATATGATTTTAATTATCTCAAGTATGGATTTGTAAGGTTTAGGTAAAAGCAAATGTACAAAGCTCAATATATGAATATGTGACTCAATCAGTGATATAAGTAGCAACATCAAGAAATTAACAAGTTCACGAATAGGTAAGCCAATAGGAAATATTCCTCACTTCTATTCCTTCACTTTTTCCTACTTTCTTTCCTAGTTCCTTCCTTCCTTCTCCCTTCCTTTCTTTACCTTCCCTTCCCTTCTTCCTTCTTCCTTTCCCTTCCCTTCTTCCTTCTTTCCCTCCTTATTCTCCTCCCCCAATACTTCTTCCCCTTCCTTCTTCTTCTCCTCCCCCCACTTTAGCTTTTCCCTTCTCTCTCCTTCTTCCTCCTTTCCCTCCTCCCTCCTTCCCTTGCGTTAGGTTAATCCAATACGACACGAACTCGGACCCTCCAAACAGACCGGGGGGGGGGGGGGGGGTAGGAGAGGGATGGAGGGGGATCGGTAGGAGAGGGAGTAGTAGGAGGTGGAGAGTAGGGGTAAGAGGAAGAGGGGAATAAAGGGGAGGGAGGAAAAGAAGAGGGAGGAGAACGATATGGGGGGTAGAGCACAGGGGGAAGGAAGGTAAGGGGAGGGGGAGAGGGAGGGAAGAAGGGAAGGGAGAAAGTTAAAGAGGAAGGAGCGGGAGGAGAGGGAATTGTATGGGCCAGACAGAGTAAGATAAAAGAGAGGACAAAAAAACAACAAAAATAAGCTTCTAAAGACCAGGAAGCAAGATTGATTGACGCTTCCTACGATGTAAGATATACTGGAGAGAGAGAGAGAGAGAGAGAGAGAGAGAGAGAGAGAGAGAGAGAGAGAGAGAGAGAGAGAGAGAGAGAGAGAGAGAGAGAGAGAGAGAGAGAGAGAGAGAAGAAGAAAAGGAGGGAGGGAATGATAGGGATGAGGGATAGGGAAAGGGATATTATTGAAGGATGAGGGAGAAGAAGAATGGGACAGACACACACACACACACACACACACACACACACACACACACACACACACACACACACACACACACACACAGAAAGAGAGAGAGACAGAGACAGAGAAGGGAGGACGAGAGACTAAAGGGCACATCCCCAAGAATGAAAAAAGAGATGAAGAGAAACAAATAAGGGAGCGAATCGAAGGAAGAGGGGAAGGAAGGAACAAGCTTTTAGCGATACGAGGAATAATGTAATTGCTCCGGCCTTCGTAATGGACCTCGTGGTTAATAGATCAAATGGTCGGACTCGGGACCAATTTTTGGCGAGGCAATTTCTGCCTCCAATCATCTTGGGAGCGGCAGGGCGACTAAAAATTCTGGTCCTGGGGAAAGGGTCACCCTTCCTCTCTCTCTCTCTCTCTCTCTCTCTCTCTCTCTCTCTCTCTCTCTCTCTCTCTCTCTCTCTCTCTCTCTCTCTCTCTCTCTCTCTTCTCTCCATAGTTAATATATGTGTGTGTGTGTGTGTGTGTGTGTGTGTGTGTGTGTGTGTGTGTGTGTGTGTGTGTGTGTGTGTGGTGGCGAGTGCGTATGGATAGATATGCGATATAGATACACAGATATAATGATAATGCTAACAATAACGACAAGATTCTCCTTAAATTTCGCGAGCAAAAACGGCAGCGGCGACACAGTCCCGCGCGCGATAAAGGCATAGATCCCCCCCAGGATCCTCTGAGTATATTTTAATAGCGGAAAATGTTCATAAAAAGGGCGCGACCTTTACGAGTTTTTGATGACCTACCTTCGGCTCCCTCTAGGTCGTCTTAGGTCGAGGGAGTAGGGAGTGTGGGGTGTGTCGAGGGGGGGGGGAGTAGGGAGAGGGGGAAAGAAGCGAGAGGAGGAGGCAGGAAGACGTAAGGGAGAGGAGAGAGAGAGGGGAAGGGTATGGGGAGAGGAAGGGATTGGAGGACGGACACGGGGGAGGTTGAGGGAGGAGAGGTGGGGGGGGGTCGTTTTTTATGATGAGGGATGGGAGGGGGTGACCTTGTAGAGGGGCGGGGGCAGAGGCCTGGGTGGGGGAGGAGGGCGAGGGGAGAGAGGAAAGGTATTTTAAGAGGCCGGCTTATGGAGGCGTGTAAGGGAAACCTGCAATCCGATTTAGGAGATGTATAATGCATACATCGCCGGAGAGAATTTTGTTTACTTGGAAAATTACAGATCTTTGAATCTTGGAACAAAATTTGTCTTAAACGACAAAAATACGACATAAAACAGACATAACGTACAAAACAAATGTATAGCAGCTAGCACTATAATTTGCACCTATATTTACCATAAAGCCAAAGAATATTTAAAAAAATACTAAATACGTTATCTAAACTGAAAAAAATCAAGACATAAAATTCCACTCCAGGTTAAGTCGCTTCCTTAAGAGTGATTATCACATAAAAAGGTTGAAGCAACTGAAAAAACACCTATCTTAGGCCTATAGCACATCAGTCCCATCACCGTCTGTTCAATCCATTCATTACACCGCCAATCTATCTTAATCCACGCATTATCCCGGCGACGCACTTAATCTAATCCCTTCCATCACCATTATTAGCTTCACACGTGACCAGATCCTTCCCATGTGCTTCCTTATACTAATTCCTCACACTGATACCGTGACCCTCCAGCCTTCCACACACACAAACCCTCTCCCTGTCGCTTTTCTTAATCCTAATTAAAATCCGCTAATCCTATGACATTGACGCGTCCATCAATCCTTTGGCAGGGGAGAATCCAATCACCCCAATCCATTTGTTTAATGATAATCCCGCTGATCCATCGCCAAAAAATAGATATTAATGAGAAGTTCGCAATCTAAAAAAATGGTTATTAGTTTACCCAAAGCTAAATGTATTAATTATGAATTAATCTCCTGATAAATACCAGTGAATTAAATCAACACAGTAATGTAGGTCAATTGATTTATTAAAAAATTATGTCTTAATCAATCTGGTACACCGATTTTTTTTTCGAAAGATGTCACTTGGTTAGGCTTATAACTAGGCCTACTGAGGAAAAAAACATCACTAACCAATTATTTGGGTTGGGATATGTACATAGAAATATATATACTGAATACTATATATATATATATATATATATATATATATATATATATATATATATATATATATATATATATATATATATATATATATATACATATGTATAAATATAAATATATACATATATATAAATATATATATATATATATATATATATATATATATATATATATATATATATATATATATATATATATATATATAATATATATATATATATATATATATATATATATATATATATTATATATATATATATATATATATATATATATATATATATATATATATATATATATATTATATATATATATATATATATATATATATAATATATATATATATATATATATATATATATATATATATATATATATATATATATATATATATATATATATATATATATATATATATATATATATATATATATATATATATATATATATATATATATATATATATATATATATATATATATATATATATATATATATATATATAGAGAGAGAGAGAGAGAGAGAGAGAGAGAGAGAGAGAGAGAGAGAGAGAGAGAGAGAGAGAGAGAGAGAGAGAGAGAGAGAGAGAGAGAGAGAGAGACAGACAGACAGACAGAGACAGCAACCAAATAGCAAGGAGCGCAGGAGCCCCTTCCCTCGAGTGCCCAAGTGTGAATTACACGCGCGGAAGTCCTGCATCCATTTCCCGCCGCGTCTTCTCCGCCCCTTCTATAATCTCCGCACACAGTATCTATAGGAAAATTCCCTCGCTTCATGTAACACTTCCTCGCCCTTTATTTGCCACAAAGAAAAGGGGCGAAGAGGTCAAGGAAAAGGGAAGGGGCCAATATGCAAGGGAAGGGTGTGAAGGGAGAGAGAGGGAGGAATGAAATACGTGGATGAGTGCGAAAGGGGAAAGTTAATTACAGATCACCGGGGAAGAGGAGTAGGAGGAGGAGGAGGAAGAAGAGCTGCTGCAACAGTATCAGCTGGAAGTGTAGGACGTGAAGCACAAAACCTTTTTTGAAAGTGAGGAGATTATATTTCTCTGTATCACTTCCAAGAAGAGGTTTTGTGCTTTATAGACATACAAATAAACAGACAGATAGAGACAGGGATCAATAAATAACTCACACACATATAAATATATACATACATAGATACGTAGCTTCGCCAGGCGAACGCCAGCACTGGCGAAAGGTTTTAAAAGTACGGGCCTAAGGGTAAGAGAGGAATACATAAAGTTCGATAAAAAAAATCAGAATAATGTATATACCGTTACACCTTTCCCTTCCCTTATGCAAGTGGGGCAGAGGCAGTCAGTGGATCAGCCCCCTGTCTCCTCTCGTCTCTCTGCAGGAGCTGGGAAAGTCCAGGCGTGTCTGAGATAAGCCAATGACCCAAGAAAGGTTAGTCGAATTTTTCCATCTTTCCATCTTGAATCGTTGTTCTGGCAATGTTTGCTTCAATTCTTCTTTATTTTACAGCAGTGATCCATTACTGAATATTGACAAGGGGTCGGTCTAAAAAAAAGAAAAAAGAGAGAGAGAGAGAGAGAGAATCTTCAATCCTTTCTCGATATTTCCTTTTCCTTTTGAACATTCTCGGAAGATTCAAAATCTTTTGGCTCTCAAGACCCCAAGAAGCTCCACCGACTGTCTGACTTTCTGAGCTTCCTGAAAGCTTCCTTGGGCTTCCACTCCTTTGGGAAAAGCTTCTCTCAACTATAGAGAGCCTTTTCCGTTTCTTTTCGGTCGAAAAATTACCCCCTCTGTCCAGCTCTTCCCTGGACTCCTGCCAGCCAGACCTATCCTGCAGGATGTATGGGGGTTTCTATAGAAGGAAAGCTTCCACGCCGGCCTCTGTTTCCTTACCCCAGTTTCAAAAGCTACAAGGATATTAGATATTCGTTCTTGGAATGTGTTATTGTGACTCTTTCTCTCTACACGTATCCCGACGCACTTGTTTTTCCCTTCCAGATGAAGTCCCTTTTCTTGAGAGCGCCTAATTCCTTCCTCGTCTTCCTTGTCCTCGCACTCGACTCTCGCAGGGCCCTCGCTACTTCTCAAGGCTGTCGGTAAGCTTCGGCCGGGGCTGTCTCTTAACTAGAAGGAGGGAAGGGGGAAGGATGGGCGAGTGCCGGAGAAGAGGACGAAGAAAAGCGAGGAAGAGGAGAGGGTGAAAAAGAATGAAAGGAAGGTATGAAAAAAAGAAGTTAAGGAAGAAGAGGTGTAACGGCGAAGAAAGACGTAAATATAAACAGAAGATGAAAAGATGGAGAGGAGTAAAAAGAGGACAAACAGAAAGAGAAGGATGATGATATATCGAGCAAGAGAAGGGAGTGAAAGAAGAGGATATAGCAAAGAATAACGATAAAATATTTGAAGAGAGAAAAGAAAAAAAAAAATATGTCAGAAAACACGAGGGAAATGAAAAGCCATCCATCCTTTTCACATCGAGTTCCATACGAACCAGTCTTTTTCTTTTCCTCCTCCTTTTTTTTCCTCCAGTTTGTCGGATTCTTTCAGGAGTGTCTCCCGCCTTCTTCAGTCTCTTTCAGGACGCACTCGGAAGGACTCGGCATTATATCCAGGCACGATCGTCCGTAAGTCTAAACGCGACAACATTCGGAAAGTGGAAAGGGGAGAAGGAGAAAGAAAAGAGAAAGGGAGAAGGGGAAGGAGAGAAATGAGTCAGAGGGGGGATGGGGAAAGGGAAGAGGCGGATCAGAAGGAGAAAGAAAAGAGAAGGGGAGAGGGGAAAGGAGAGAAGAGAGTCAGATGGGGAAACGAAAAAGTGGAATAGGGAAAGGGGAGAGGCGGATCAGAAGGAGAAAGAAAAGAAGAGGGAGAGGAGGAAGGAGAGAAATGAGTTAGATGCGGAAACGAAAAAGTGGAATAGGAAGGGAAGAGGCGGATCAGAAGGAGAAAGAAAGAGAAAGGAGTAGGGGAAGGAGAGAAATGAGTCAGAGGGGGGTGGGGAAAGGAAGTGGCGATCAGAAGAAAGAAAAGGAGGGGAGGGAAAGGAGAGAAGGTGAGTCAGATAGGGAAAGGAAAAAGTGGAATGGGGAAGAGAGAGGCGGATCAGAAGAGAAAGAAAGGAAAGGGAGAGGCGAAGGAGAGAAATGAGTCAGGGGGGAAAGGGGAGAGGGAAGAGGCGTATCAGAAGAAGAAAAGAGAAGGGAGAGGGGAAAGGAGAGAAGAGAGTCAGATGGGGCAGGAAAAAATGGAATAGGGAAAGGAGGCGGATTAGAAGAAAGAAAGAAGAGGAGAAAGGAAAGGAGAGTAATCAGATGAGGAAGGTAAAAGTGGATGGGGAAAGTGGAGAGGCGGATTAGAAGAAAGAAAAGAAGAGGGAGAAAGGAAAGGAGACTGAATCAGATGTGGAAAGGGGAGAGGCGGATCAGAAGGAGAAAGAGGCAAAGGGGGAATAGAAGAAGCGAGTCAGAAGGGGAAAGGAAAGAGAGCGGAAAAGGGCTAAGGCAAAGGGGATTAGCGGATCAGAGGGAGAAAGAAAGGATAAAGGGAATGGAGGGGGAAGGGAAGATGTGAGTCAGAAGAGGAAAGAAAAGAGAGAAGGATTAGGAAAAGGGAAAGAGGAAGGTGGAAAGAAAGAGAGAGGGAAAGGAGAAGGGGAAAGGGCAGAAGCGAGCCAGAAAGAAAGGAATGAGGGAAAGAGAAGACAAAAGGAAAGGTAGAAGAAAAACAGAAAGAGAAAGTAAAAGAGGAAAGGGTGAAGCAGTTTAAAAGTAGAAAGGAAAGAGAAAGAGGGAGGGGAGAGGGTGAAGGCGTGTTAGAAAGAGAAAGGAAAGAAAGAGGAAAGGATTAAGACAGATTAGAGAGGGATAGAAATAGATAGGAATAGAAAGGAAACTGAAACGAAAGAGGAAGGGGGTAGTGAAAAAGTGTTATGGAATAAGGGAATAGATAGCTAAGAATGGAAAGGGAGAGGTGAAATAGGAGAAGTGTTTAAGGCATTCTATAGCGTCCCATATTTGTTAACATAGGGTTGACGAGGGGAAGGGAGAGAGTGAGAGTGAGTGATCAAGAGAGGAGAGTATGAGATAAGTAGAGAGATATAGATGATATAGGAGTATAGATGTAGATAAGTAGTGAGAGAGAGAGAGAGAGAGAGAGAGAGAGAGAGAGAAGAGAGAAAGATGAGAGAGAGAGATGAGAGAGAGAGAGAGAGAGAGAGAGAGAGAGAGAGAGAGAGAGAGAGAGAGAGAGAGAGAGAGAGAGAGAGAGAGAGAGAGAGAGAGAGAGAGAGAGAGAGAGAGAGAGAGAGAGAGAGAGAGAGATTACAAAAGAAGGAAAAGTAATGGATGGGCAAAGTGGAGAGCAGGAGGAAAGACTCGGGAAAAAAAATTTCTTGGATTGAAATAAGGACAGTGTGAAAATACGAAAGGATGAGAAAGAAAAAAAAAAAAAAAAAAAGAGAGTAAAGAGAGGCCAGAGAGAACAATAGCTTAAGCGAGTAAAACTCACCTGATATTCCGGAAACTTAGAGACAAAATACGGTTTTTATTTTTTTTCTTTCCTACCCACTCACCTCCTCTCTCTCTCTCTCTCTCTCTCTCTCTCTCTCTCTCTCTCTCTCTTCTCTCTCTCTCTCTCTCTCTCTCTCTCTCTCTCTCTCTCTCACTCACTCTCTCTATCGTGCACTGACCTTACATACCAAAGACCAGAACAGAAGAAAGAAAGAAAAAAGCAGAACAGTCATAACAAGAACACTCCTGCGGCCGACGGGGCTCGCACGAGGCCGGCGAGTCGTCCCCTGCTGAAAGTCGATAACAACGAACGTTAGCAGAACAAGGACAGAACAAACAAGCCGCCACGTCCAGGTCCCACAACAATAAACACACACACACGCAGACCCCGGGTGTGTCTCCCCGCAGCTTTTTCATAAAGGCCGAAATACCATACGCAACACATGTTTCTGCCGACCTTCCGGCTATGCAAATACAACCGCATTTCCAACTCTTTTTCTTTCTTCTGTTTATTATGACTAGTGCAAGAAGTGTGACAGTCGGCGTATAAATGTTCGTTCTCCTGTGTGTTACAGGTTGCACGTTGTAGGTTGAAGGTTACAGGTGTTATGGTCTGGTGTTATGTCTTTGTGCATTTTTCTTGTCATGCTGCAAGCGTTTAGGTTATCCGGGTGTCGTATTTCGGGCATTCAGGTGTTCTGGAATTAAAGGTGTGGTTTTCCTACAACCCGGTATATGTTGATTTTTTTTTTTTTTTACATTTCAGGGATAAGTTACACTCTATATCATTTAATGCAAACCGTTGGAAGTTGCTAATGAATAGCACAAAACGAACAGATGTACAAAACTATATGCATAGTAACTTCATTTACTATTCATGCTAATTTGTTTGTCTGTCTGCAGATATCAGCTAGTTAAACTTTTCATTTTTATTTCATAAATATTTTCTGCCACTCAAACTTGATACATGAACAAATATTTACGGGTTTAACGAACGCACAGTTAATTTCCGCAACTACACGCCTCGCATAGCCTAGCACTGTGCATATATGTATACCATTAGAGCTCCCCCCTTCTACGGTATATGATCTGCGTAGAAAAATCCCTTTGAAACCGCGTTAATATTTCGTGGCGTCAGCGCGTCTCGGTCAGCCGTACATCCTGCGGTCAAGGATTCCTTCCGCGTGATTCTGCGAAATCCTGAAGGAGGCAACCTTTCATTTCCTTCATTTTCCTTTCCCTTTCTTCTATTATTCTCAGACCTTCGAGGCAGGGCTTGTGTGTGGATTCAGTGCGTAATTGTATGTACTTTTTGCGCGTCATTAGCGTACTTTCGCAAAAGAACGTGACCGTCAGCATTTACCGGCGAGAGTAGACACGTCAAAGAGGAAACAATAAAGAGCCTAAAATTAGACCAGTTGGCATTTACAGAAGGCAGCGTGAGTTACAGGAGCACTCAGCAGTACCCGGTGCTGGCAGAGTCAACACTTCTACTTCCACCCTGCCGTCCTCTTTCCCCCTTCTCCCTACTCTCTCGTCTCCCCTCCTCCCTCCTCCCTTCTCTCCTCCCTCTACCCCCCCCCTAATCCCCACGCCACAGGGAGGAAAGGGCGGGAATTCGAGGACGCTGTCGTGGAGAAGTCACGGAGTTGTCCACTCAACAAACAAGTGCCCTCAGGACTCCGCCCATAGTTTGCGGTGGGGAAGAAACCGCAACATCTCAGTTTTTCCTTTGGTGCTAAAATTGTATGGGCTGGCATTCATTACACGCATGTGACATGTGTGTGTGTGTGTGTGTGTGTGTGTGTGGTGTGTGTGTGTGTGTGTGTGTGTGTGATATATATATATATATATTATATATATATATATATATATATATATATATATATATATATATATATATATATATATATATATATATATATATATATATATATATATATATATATATATACATATACATATATCACATTTACACATACACATATTGACCTACATTTCACCGAGCCAAATTCGCTCCGTACGTACCAGCAAATAATAACAGATAATCATCGCTAGACTTCCGGTTCCATACCAATTACCTACAGTGCCTTGAAATTAGCAGGGCCACATTAACCCCCTGGCAATCATGTCCATACAAACATTACGGTATGGTCACCGGGGACCCTCTCACGCACGCGGCTCTCCCATGTATACGCGAGAGCATGGCGTTAGAGCTGCTTACTTGGGTTCATTGTAATGAATATTTTATGCATCTCTACTATGTGTGATTCTTTGTTCTTATTCTTTTGTTTTTTATATTTTTGTCGTAATGTTTAGGATGAAGGCGAGTTTACATACAGTGACAGCAGGTGGTAGAATATAGAATTGTATTTTAGAGGCAAAGAGAGAGATAAAAGAACGGACAGCAATTGGGGAAGTGTGTGGAAGATAGATAGAGAGAGGAGAGGGGGGGGGAGGGAGAGAGAAAAAAAGAGAGAGGAGGGGAGAAAGAGAAAGAGAGAAGAGAGAGAGAAAGAGAGAGAGAAGAGAGAGGAGAGAAGAGAAAGTATAGAATGAAGGAGAGAGGAGAAAGCCAGGGAGACAGGGGAGACGTAACAGCTGCGGATATTTATTATCCCGAAGGTTTTGTGTGAGGACGAAGCCTTGGTAGGCTTCCAGCCTCCCTGCGCCTTTATCATAATCTTCGGACATTTTTTCTTTTTTTCACAATATAATAAATTCTTCCAACATCTTTATCTCTGCCATTATCCGAGATTCTCCTTTCATCACGATTTTTTGTTTAAGCTCACCGCTCTCTGCCAAATGGACTAAACTGGATCTAAAACAAACTATAAAATAAAATATGTGACAAATCAATAACGAATATATAACAAAAGACGCACAGATCCTCAAATTACCTATCTATCTATCTTTATGAAAAGATTGATAGATGAATATACAGATAGATAAATGGACAGATATGTAGAAAGACATATATATATATATATATATATATATATATATATATATATATATATATATATATATATATATATATATATATATATATATATATATATATATATATATATATATATATATATATATATATATATGAGAGAGAGAGAGAGAGAGAGAGAGAGAGAGAGAGAGAGAGAGAGAGAGAGAGAGAGAGAGAGAGAGAGAGAGAGAGAGAGAGAGAGAAACAGAGACAACATACATACATGATTTTTTAGATAGATAAATAGAGAGGCAGACAGATAGATTGTGTCTGATAGGTAAATAGATAGATCAATAGATATATGAATATACAGACAGGTAGATACATAAATATTTATACCGTAGATATATAATCAAATAGACAGATATGTAGAAAGATGGAATACGCAGATTGATAGATTTTATATTAAAACAAAAATCTATATTTGTCGACGTTTATTTATCTATTTTCGTCGACGTTTGTTTATCTATTTTCGTCGACGTCTCTTTATAAACGTAGACATAGATAAATAAACGTCGACGTTTATTTATCTTTGTCGACGTTTATCTATCTATCTTTGTCGACGTCTCTATATCTATTTTCGTCGACGTCTCTTTATCTATTTTCGTCGACGTTTATTTATCTTTTTCGACGTCTCTTTATCTATTTTCGTCGACGTTTATTTATTCATCTTTGTCAACGTTTCCTTCGACGTTTCTTTGTCTATCTTTTTCGACGTTTATTTTTCTATGTTTATGGACGTTTATTTATCTATCTTTTTCGACGTCTATTTATTTATCTTCGTCGACGT
>NW_020871428.1:549400-554400 GCF_003789085.1 Penaeus vannamei | reverse complement strand
CCGTTTTTATTATGGAAAAGGTGATTTCATATTTCCTTTCAAATACCACATCCTGTTTTCATTCTGTGTAAAATAAGTTTCCGTTTTTCATTTTACTTTTTTTTTGTTTTAATTTGGTAACGGGTGACTTCGCGTTTTCCTTCTGCAACAATCAAATTTCCATTTTCATTGTCTGACAAATGAATTCCCTTTTTCATATCACAGCAGCCGAGTCTCTATCTTTCAGCAAGTTGAATTTCTCAATGCCTTTCTCCCTGAATGCAGATATCGGTACATATACAAGAATATCCCCTTATCACACGGACTTTATTCATATCCGACTTAAGACGATATTCCCCTTTATCTCCCTTTTTAGAAGTAAACCGTTCTTTTGTTCCTAAGACTATCCATTCCCTTGCTTGTTTCAAAAGCCTTTCAAACTCCCTTATCGTTTTGGAAATTCGGAAATCCCGAGAAGTTTCGACAACGTAAAACCATTTTTCTTTCGATAATCTGCTTCTGACTCGGGAAAAAAATACATAACAGACTAACTTTAATACAAATTCAATAATTTCGTTTACACTACAAGAAAGGAAATTACATTCAGGGAATTTCGCTATTGATATCAATACTTCAATTAAATACAAACAGTGGCTTTTGTATAGTGAACTGTATTGCTTATTAATTTCCATAGTTGTAATATTTCTTCATGTGTTGAAAAGTATGTATATTTATGCACGTGTGTGTGCATATACATATATATATATATTATGTGTGTGGTGTGTGTGTGTGTGTATGTGTGTGTGTGTGTGTGTGTGTGTGTGTGTGTGTGTGTGTGTGTGTGTGTGTGTGTGTGTGTGTGTGTGTGTGTGTGTGTGTGTGTGTGTGTGTGTGTGTGTGTGTGTATAATATATATATATATATATATATATATTATATATATATATATATATATATATATATATATTATATATATATATATATACAGACGCAGAGTTAGTGACTCCAGCACGAAATTCTTCCAGGAAGTTTGGATAAAAATGTCGGTAGTCTAGTTATAGAGTTGATCAAGGTCCAACACAGGAAGCTTTATATCAAAGTTTGATGAAACAAAGTTCTAAACTCAAGCTCCGATTTGCATATACGTATTTTTGCATATTGTTGAGAGGGAGAGAGAAGAGAAGAGAAAGAGAGCAGAGAGAGAAGAGGAGAGATGGGGAAAGAGAAGAGAGAGATAGATGGAGAGAGAGAGAGAAGAGAAGAGAGAGAGAGAAGAGAAGAGAAGAGAAGAGAAGAGAAGAGAGAAGAGAAGAGAGAGAGGGAGGGAGAGAGAGAGAGAGAGAGAGAGAGAGAGAGAGAGAGAGAGAGAGAGAGAGAGAGAGAGAGAGAGAGAGAGAGAGAGAGAGAGAGAGAGAGAAAGAGAAGAGAGAGAGAGAGAGAGAGAAACAGAGGCAGAGACAGAGGAGAGAAAGAGAGAGAGAGAGAGAGAGAGAAGAGAGAGAGAGAGAGAGAGAGAGAGAGAGAGAGAGAGAGAGAAGAGAGAGAGAGAGAGAGAGAGAGAGAGGAGAGAGAGGAGAGAGAGAAGAGAGAGAATAGAAAGACAGAGAGAGAGAGGAAGAATAAAAAAAAAAGAGAGAGAGAGAGAAGACAGAGAGACGGCAGAGAGAAAGACAGAGAGACAGAGAGAGAGAGAGGCCTGCATACGGCAGATAAGAGTTTAGAGAACCGGAAAATGTTCGAGTAAAACGCTCCTTCATGATCCCGAGGATAATGGACACTCAACAGCTTAGTCTGGGAGTCTTTCAAATGATTCAAGATTATTCTCTCGAGTTTGTGTCTGGCATCTGTGCTTTACAAACTCAAAAGGCACATCTTGGGCTTAAAGATACACAGACAAAATAATTATCATTCATTTCTGTTGACAGATAAGTATTAGATTCGTTCATCATTACATTTCTTTTTGATTGCGCAATCAATATAAATTTTATGCTGGTATTAATTACATTTTATTACTATCTTTTCTGAGCATTTTTTGCCTGAAGCGGCAAGCTTAAAATTACCGTAGAATTAAAAATAAAATTTACAATAGTAATGATTATGATACTGAAAAAATAGTAATCACAATCAAAGCAAAAATGACAATATCATGCATACCTGTCTTTATCTTTATCTCAGCTATACAAACTACCTTCGCCGTAATTTTATCACCTAAATTCATTTCTCCATTAGGCCATATTAGTGCATGCATGGGGAAGAGCATGCGATATAAACATCTACACGTTATAAAATGGACCTCCAACGGTACAGCGGCGGCATATCAAAAAGTAATTTCCCCGAGTGAAAGGCAATTTAGCATCGTTACACGTCACGTCGGTAAGCTTCATGCATATTCAAATCTCTAGTTTGCATATATGAAGTGACATGCAACGCAAACATTTTACATAACTGGGGCCTTTCACTTTCTTGACTGGATCTGGGGATTAAAGTCCCATTTTGCATCGTGTTATAAATTCACACAAGCCAGTTATGCCAACTTAAGGGAATCTGCTGCAATCTCAAATTTAACATGTTATCTTCCTCTTTTTCCTCACACAATAGTGCATCATGTCCAGCTGTCATCTCCATTCCATAAATGACCAAGCCAAAAAATATCTATCCCCGTCGCCCTATAATCCGGTAAATCCTGGACAACACAGGAGGATTACTCTCCTACTTTCTCGCGGATTAGCATTCGTCCGGCAACTTTATCGGAGTGAATGAATCCTCAAGAGAAACTTGAGCAATATCTCAACCTCAGCGGACGTCCCGAGCTGTAATCTATTCTGCGGGGGACATGATGTTACACCTTCCCTCTCGCCTCTGCGTTTGTCTTTGCCGCAGTCTCTCTCTCTCTCTCTCTCTCTCTCTCTCTCTCTCTCTCTCTCTCTCTCTCTCTCTCTCTCTCTCGTGTGGTGTGCTCGCTCCATGTTTCTATATCCCTCCTAATCCTCTTCTTTCTTTCTTCCCATCTCCCTCTCTCTCTTTAATACACTCCTCCTCTCTCTCTCCCCTCCCCTCCCCCTCACTCTCTCCTTGATATCACTCCAGCAACCCCCCGAAAAAAGGGGACAAATTAATACCAATAAAACATCTTCCCCAAAAGAAACGACAGAAAGACAAAGGAGTTTCATCAGGCGAGGAACTCCAGCCTTTTTACAAGCCGGGATTCGCCCTTAGACGTACAAAAAATCGCCTAAGATATGGTTGTACGCCGCCCGCCAACCCATTAACTATATTTATGGACGTGGTTTTGTAAAAGGTGCATAATGAAGCATGATTTATAGGGCCTAATACATCGTTTAATGGAAGGGAGAATAGGTGTCATCCAATACTACAGGATGTGGGGTAATGAAACCTGCATCCCTGTGCTTACTGTGGGTGGGGTCGCCTCGTCAGTCTGATGTCCCCGTGTTTGTAGGGGTAATCATGTGGTTAAGGATCTAATTTAGATGTGTTGACGGTGGTGAGGTGGTGTAAAAGGTGGTGGTGTGGTGGTGCTGGAGGTGGAAGGTGGAGGTGGAGGTGGAAGGTGGAGGTGAGAGATGGAGAGATGGAGATGGAGATGAGATGAAGATGAAGATGATGAGATGAAGATGAGGTGAAGATGAAGATAAGATAGAATAGATGGTCGGGGGTTGATGGTAGTGGATGACGATATGATAATGACCAGCAGGAGGAGAATTTTGATAATGATAATTATAATGAATGGCATCCAAAAAAGCACCAGATATACCACAAGAAATACAAGTTAACACAGACACCACCGTCTGCCCATCTGATACAGAGATCTCCTCTCAGCTCTCATTCCAGACCCAGAGATCTCAAAACAACCCAACAGCCGCCTACGAAACCACAACCTCCCCTTCTGCCGCATCATTAACAACACCATCATTTCCTCTGCACTCGTCTGCCGTCACCATCAGCGTCACCTTCGCCACCATCAAATTACTGTGTTAAACCCCCCTCTCCCTTCAGCTCACCTTCAGTTTACCCAGCTGGGAGCCGCGAGTTCTTCCTCCTCCGATACACAGCCGTGACTTAATTAACGCGTAATGGAATAAGGAATCCCATTAATAATTGATAATCTCTATTGAATAATTACAATACTCGTTAGGGTTTGGTATTCATTTTGGTGTAGATGCATCGATACTATATTCGTATGGATTTATAGAGACAATTCTGAGTGTATAATTCGGAAGAGAAGCCTTTCGTAGGGAGCTAACGAATAAAACACACATTTCACGCGATGAATAAATCTTACCTTTAATTAAAGCGAAACGAAGATAAAACGACGGCACATCCCCCCACCCCACCCCTCCATCCCGCCGAGGTGCATTATCCCGCTCATTGTGCTCTGTACCGCCCGTGGACACGTTTTTATAACGGGGATTTTATGATTGTCATTAATTCAACCCCATGTCCTCCCTCCCCCTCCCCTTCCCCCCTTTACCCGTATCCTTCTCGTATCCTCTCTCCCTAATCTTCCTCTGCCTTCCACTCCTTCCTACCCTTCTCCACCCTCCCTTCATCTCTTTCTTTCTTACATATGTCTCTTTTCCTTCTTTCTTATATATGTCTCTTTCCTATGTCCTTCCTCTTTTCTTCGCCTCTTCCTCCCCATTCACCCTACTCCTTCCCACCCTCACATCCCCTCACTCCCTATCCACCCCTTGCCCGCATCCCTCCCATGTCCTCACTGCTGGACGTACCCACACTACCCCCCCCCACATGGCCCACCCACACCGGCCTCCGTTCATGATTCATTCATTGTTGTCTCTGCTGTTCTGCCCCACTAGTCTCGTCGCTGTTGTTGTTGTTCGCATTCTCTCGACATCATTATTTCAACAGCACAAGTTTTGGTAACTATCTGCTACGTACACACAACAGACACATGTATGCATACGCATGCTCATACACACACATAGACATGTAAGTTGTATGTATATATATATATAGAATATATATACATACATACACTATAT
>NW_020871428.1:535418-537918 GCF_003789085.1 Penaeus vannamei | reverse complement strand
GGGGAGAAAAAAAAAAAGAGAGACAGGGACACACACACACATGTATGTATGTGTATGTATATGTATATATGTATGTATGTATGTATGTATGTATGTATACTTATGTATGATGTATATATATATGTATACTTATGTATGAGTATGTATATTTATACTTAAAGAGACAGGTAGACAGATAAATAGATATACAGATGGATGGATGGATAGATATATCAATCAGATAGGCAGATAGGGATATGGATATAATCAAATGTAGATAGACAAACGGATAAATAGATAAATGGATAGGCAGATCGGCAGACAGATTGATAGATAGACAATATATTAATAGATAGATGGATATACAGTTAGAAATATGAATAGACATAGAGATAGATAGAGATAGGATAGAAATAGATGTAGATGGAGATAGGGACAGAGATACATGAAGAGAGGAGAGATAAAGAAGAGATAGATAGAGAGAATGAGAAGATAGAGAGAGAGAGCAGAGATGAAAAGAGAGAGAAGAGAGAGAGAGAGAGAGAGAGAGAGAGAGAGAGAGAGAGAGAGAGAGAGAGAGAGAGAGAGAAGAGAGAGAGAGAGAGAGAAGAGAGAGAGAGAGAGAGTAGGTCCAATACTTTTTTCTTTCTACATTCTTCAGGAGATTAAGACAATTTAGAATCACATTCCAGAATCAAAGGAACAATAGCACAAAAAACAATTACACTCTGCGGCCGGATAACTGAAAAACAAACAAGGAAATCAAACAAACATTCACACCGTATATGATAGAGTACAATCCCCGCGCCATGTAAATGATATCAAACAAGTTATAAAAACCCGATCCAATAATAATTTAAACAAATAAACTCTCCATAACAAAGGGACAGAGTATGCAAATCAGCGAAGTGTGACGGCGGGACGAATACACTTTAAAACGACAATATCCGTTTGTTCCTCCGGCCGTCCCCCTTCCCCCCCCCCCTCCCCTCTCCCCACCCCGTACGCCACGTAACTACTGATGAGTTACGTTCATTAGTGTTCATTATAGCGGCCGGGGAAACAATCTAAAAATCGCCGGGTTTGGCTGCGCGTGTGCGTTCGTTTTTTTTTTTTTTTTTTTTTTTTTTTTTTTTTTTTTTGCGTTGACTCTATATGTGATTAAAGCAATTATACGAATTAGATGGAATAATTGATGGCAACATTTTTATTAAAATCCCCGTCTGAATGAATGTTGTTTTCGATATTCTGTATATTCCTGATTCTTATAATACGGTTCAATGTTCGTAATTAAGAGAAATTAGAAACAGGAGCAAAAAATTCAATTACAAAAATAATTGAATATAAATTAATAAACCCAGAAAAATCTGATGTAAAAGAAGAAATAAAATATCTCGGATGAATTGACAAGGGAAGCACGCCATCTTCACATTTCCGCTTCCCCGCCATAAGAGTCAGAATTGTGAACTCAGCACTTACCTAACTTGCCGAAGCTGTGCGATATGCGTCTCTTGAGCTTCTGTACCTTGCTGAGCGCTCCGCCTTTCTTCTCCCTCATCACCACCTCTGTTGGGGAGGAAGAAATGGAATACATTAGATAGTGAAAAAGAAAAACAAAAAAATACAAAACAACAACAACAAAGGTGAAAAAAATGGTGCTTTCTTGATTTTGAACATTATTCCCATGAGTGATTTTTGTCTATTTGTGTCTGTCTGTCTGCATCCTTCTGACTTTTTTTTCTCAATAAATCTCTCTATATTCAAACTCGCTTCACCTCCTTATCTCTCCCTTGCACACAAACGCGCCGGAGAAAACTAAATACCATTTACAGAAAGGACAAGATAGACGACGAGGTATCCGTGCTTTTTTATCTTTTTATTTATTTATTTATTTATCTATTTATTTTTATCTGTAAAAAACAAGTTGACTGTATTTACAATTATTTTCATGCCTTTTACTATAGCCTTCTAATCAGATTATTTACTTATTTACCTTTCCATAAATATAAAACTTTAAAACTATTAGCTTTCAAAACAGGCATCTCATCCACTTGAAATAAGAAATACTAGAATCTTTCGAATTACAAAACCATCCTGTAGGCTAATTAGTCATCCTCTCCGTTAAATATCAGAAACCATTGGCTTGCAAAATCTTCCTTTCCAAAAACCGATATCAGGGCACACGCAGACAGAACCCAATCAGGGAGCACACTGAGGCGGTATATCTGCGGCTTACTTCTGGAATGCCTCAATCTGACATCCGGGATCCAGGCTGTACCAGGCTAGGCCTATACCAGCAACTCTCTGTAAGCCTACTCAAAGCCTCCATTAAGTCATCGGGGGAAACACTTGTAACTTCCCCCAAGTTTGTCCAATAATTACCTAACTTTTAAATGATACCAACAATAAAAGAAAAAAATACAACTATACTGTAACTCTTTTCCCGAATTTCTGTCAGTCGCTATTGCCCGAACTTGCCAAATGAATTAAATCAATCAGATCCAGTTAGGCTGACACTGCA
>NW_020871428.1:500418-530418 GCF_003789085.1 Penaeus vannamei | reverse complement strand
CACTACTCTATCATATTCATCACACACACCACCACACCACTCACCCTACACTCTCTTTTTCCATATACTTATTCATACACTCTATCATCTTCTCTCTCTATTCCTTCTTCTCGTGTCAGATCCCTCTCACTCTCCTTATTACTTTAACTACTAATAACCTCATCTATTCTTCTCCCCTCTTTCCTGTCCCCTTGCTACCCGCCTTCCCACGATGTCCCACTGTGATTACTAATGGGAGTAGTTATGGCACGTGTAGTTAATGAGAAGTGTGTTTGGATGGGGAGTGATTGTGCCAGTGGGATTAGAGTGTCGCTTTGTTAGAGTAATAGTGTGTGTGTGCCAATATTATTGTACTGTGTTTCTGTGATTGTATTAAAGAGTGTGGGGAGTGTAGAGTCTTGAAGTAGGTAGTAATGTATCATTAAAAGATAATGTGGCTACCGGGATTCATTCTTTGGTGGTTTTGCATTTGTTTTAGTCTTATACTTCATTCGTATTTTTTTCTCAGTAAATAACTTGCCTTCCACCGCTTTACGTTCTACCACTTTATAATCAAGGTAAAAAATACTGTATTACGGACGTCGACCGAGGACCGGTCATTTCTTGACGATAATTCCTCACAGATATCACACTTTAAAAGTCAGTGTTTGTACCTTGTATGTACTATGATCGATGTGCTTGGTTATGTCTGTTAGTTAAGAAGAATATCTATTCGATTGACCCGAGGATAATAAAATAAATATATACTCTCTCAATAATTAAAAGTAAATAATAAAAGACATATAGGTTACTACGCTCCATAACGACTAATTGCAGACTTGTGTTATAACTGCGCCGAGTAGCGAAGTCACGTTTAATTATCATTATTGATGCTATAAAACTTACCATTGATTCTTATCCATCCTATATTCCTTGACTGCTTTGACTTCCATAGTTAATATAGGGCGGTAATGTCATCGACCTAGTAATTTAGCTTTTAGGTTATTAGTTATATAGTATCACACACAACATATTCGCCGCTGTCACTTTTAATTAGACTAGAAAAAATATATATGTATATAATATTATATATTAATATAATATAAATAAATGATATATACAGTAATATATATAATAAATATATATATATATAATATATATATAATAATATATAATAATATACATATAATATATATAACTATATATATAAATGATATATATATATAATTTAGTCGGGGTTTATCTCTGACTTGATTAATTAAGTGAGATACGCTGATCTACTTATACATCATGTCAGACTTCGCTGACGTAATGTTCCTCCTTATCTCTTGCGTTGTGAAACCCTCTTATTTTCGACTAATAACCTCAAGTATAGGAATAATTGTATAATATTTCGCAATATCATATATTCTTTATATCTGTATACCTAATCCATATAATCTTCGTTTCTAATATCTGATTACCCCTGACATATGCTCCTAATATAATTAGACAACATCATATCATGATCATAACTATGTACCTCTCTCTCTTCCTGGCGTCTCTTGTAGAGCCATTGTTTTTAGCTTTTTGTTTGTGTTTGCCAGCCCCAGTTTTTTTTGCGCTCCTCTCTGCCTGTTTGTGTGCTGTGTGATTGTGTGCTGTGTGTTGGTGTGTGTCTCATTGTGTTAGTGTAGTGTGTGTGCTGCGGTTTGTGGTGGTGTATGTGTGGGTGCGTAGGTGTTGTGTGTGTGGTGATGTGTGTACTGTGGCGTTTGGATTGTCAGGTGAGTCGTGTGTGTGTGTGTGTAGTGTCGTTTTGATGTGGTGTTGTGTTTGTGTTGTCTGGTGGAATGATTGTGTCTGTGTAGTGTTGTGCTGTATGTGAGTGTGTGTGTGTCGTGTGTGTGGTTTGTTTGTTTGTGTGTCCTTGCCGTCAGCATTCCCTTTCTGCCTACGCACAGCACAAAAAGAGAAGACTAGTCAGTTCATTGATTTTCATTTCCAAACCTAATTGATTACTCTACAGTCAGATAATGTACGGCGATAATTTTGAATTTTCATGAATACTGTGAACAACAGTTCGGGAAAAATCTGCGTCTGGTTAAACAGGTAAACTGAGCTCGATTACCATAAATGAACCTCCCCTGCTCCGCTGTGACTAGGGACGAGAGCGAGTAGGTGGAAAACACGAGAATTCACAGAAGATGGCCAAAATCAAATAAATATCTCCGCCTTAATAAGCAGCGATTGGATATCGGATAACGCTACATCATCCGTAACAATATAGACATTTTTCCTATTTTATCATGGCTTAATTTCGTGAGGAATCCATAAATAGTAATACCTCACATACACATTAAATCCCACGACAGAAACAAACGTCACATGCCGTGCTGAAAGAACTCAGGTGCGAAGAAATTCATTTTCAAATGAGTAAATTCAATTTAGTTATTAGACAAAACAAATGAATTTCCAACGCAATGCATAATGAATAGGCCGATGCGAATTTGCGCACGATCTCCCCTCCCCTATCACGCTCCGCACACTACACTCAGTAGCGGGACATGACAAGAACTGCTTCGCCTATTCCCATTTACGTGACGAAATACGGGTGCATAAACCATCATCGAGAGATGATTCCCCCTGGCGAAGCTGTTTTTACCTCAAACTACTAATGCTTCGCTATCAGCGGAATGTCTTTACATGATGGCGGATAACATAAAGTCGACCATAACATTGAGGGAATGGATGACGAGTACAGGATGTTGGAACGATAAGGAAGTTTTGAAACGGTGTCTTTGTAGAAGAGGGACGCTGCATAGGACCTACGAACGACGTGGAGCGGTGTCGCGGGTGTCTAGTAAGGTTATCGAATCTCTGGGATACCGCTTCTCGGACCGGCGACGCGTTCGGAATTCATGGACGAGCTGGTAAATAGTTATACTAAACGTGTGCATTAAAATAAAGTTATTTAATATAATATAACAGCGTATTGGGATTTCGGCAAACAAAAATAAGCTGAGGGTGTGTGATGGGGGAGGGGTTATGAGGGGATAAGGAAGATGTAGATGGAGGCGGATGCTATTAGGCAGGGGGCGACAGGGAAGAGAGGACGCAGAGAGAGACGAGGTGGAAACATGGGCCACAAATATATGCTAAGTGTCAGATGTTTAGATTATTGACACTGAAATAGATTCCCTTGCTTATGACAGACAGAGGAATTCCCACGCAACAAATAATAACAATTTGCTCACATCTACACAGTGGAGTATGCTAACTGAATAGAGTCTTGCATTAAAGTGAATCACAAATAATCTAGGTGCGCAATCGGGCCAGTAATTGGTATACATGCTCATCACAGCAGAACCGTATTAGTGCGGATCGGTCTATTTCTACTACTTTGTGTGTCGTCTCACTTCTTGTGTACTGAAAGATTTTATGCTACTGATTCTTAATAGTGCTTATGTCACGCACAGTTACACTGGGTGGATAGACCCCCAAAACATAATGATTACCATGGCTGATGAGATTTTTCTATACATCACTCAACTGCGAAGAGCAATCACTCTGGTTAGATTTGTCAATAGGTACATATATTCTCTTAGAATTTATTGTGCATTTGTCTTTGTGTACATCGTCTCGGTCGTCTATATCATAAACATGATACAAACAGCAAGATACGGTATAATACGCATAGCGATACATACAGTATATAAAGTGAATCACCACACACTACAGCACACACACACTACCGACTAAGCAGCATCAAAGCACGACACACACAGCAGACACGCACGACACGCACACGACAGCACCACACAGCAACAAGCACACACAGTAATATATATATATTATAATGATAGTAGATATGAGTATGATAGTATATATATATGATGAGAGAGTGATACTAATTATAGATATATATACGATATAGTATATATATATATATATATAGTATATATAGTATATATATGATAATAGTATATATATTATAAAGTATAATATATATACATAGTATTGTGGGGTGCGAGTGTATGAGAGAGATAGAGAAAAGTAATATGAGATAAGATATAGATAATAGATAGTAGATAGAAGATAGATAGATAGATAGATAGATAGATAGATATAAAATAGATATGTACATATATATAGATTATAGTATTATATAGATCCTACGATTATATATAGTATATATTGGTCCATATAAACCATATATCTATGTGTTATATATATATTATACGTACTATAGATACAAATATATATACATGCATACATACACTATAAAATAGCCACAAAAACACACCACCACACCACACCAACACACCCATATGATATATACTTACACTATTCTATAAATACACGACACACTAGATCGAACTACAGCACGACACACAGCAGCACACGTAAGTATGAGGTTATATATTATAATATATTACATAAAAATATATATATATATACATGTGAGGCGTATGGCGTGTATAATACATATATATATATAGCATTAATATATATATATAGTAATGGTTATATATATATATTATATATATCATAGTTGTTGCTGTGTTGTGATATGGATAAATAGATGTTAGTGGAGTGTGAATGTGTAGTATGAGGTGTATATGGTACATAAGTAGTAAACATCTATCCTATCATATTGATATATGACATTATATAGATATATATTAATTAATAATTATATTAATTATATATAAAATAAAATATATATTATATATTAATATTAATATATTAATTATATAATATTATATATAGTACATTTAACATTATATAGTACATATATATGATATAACCTATATATGTTACATTCATCTACCCACATGTGTGTATGCGTTATGTAGGTCTGTATGTGTGTATGTAGTTGAGTGTGTCTTGTGTTGATGTGTGTCCGAGAGTGTGAGTTAATTAGTATATATATATTATATATACTAGGTTGATGTGTGATATATGTGATGATAGTGTACTATCGAATATATATTTATATAGGTGATAGGTATGTGTGTATGATAGTAGTGTGTTGAGTGCTCGTTAATAGATGTATTAGTATGTGTAGGTGTGTAATGTGTGTGCTGATGTGTGTGTGTGCCTGTGTGTGTGTAATGTGTGTGTAGTGTGTGATGTAGTGTTGTGTGATAGGTAGTGTATGTGTGTGTGTGAGTGTCGTGTGTGTGTGTAGTGTAGTCAGTGTGTGTCTTGTTTGTATGGTTAATGTTGTGTAACGTAAGTGTAGTTGAGTGTGAGTGTGATATAATTAATGTGTGTATTCTATTTAGTATCTCACATAACAATACTAGTAATATAAAATCCGCTTATACCGATAGTATCTAAGCAGAGCCCAACAAAACATACAACACTGACTGTATTTATATATACTGCCAGCTACTCGCACTGCCTTCCCACTCAAAACTTATACATACTCACAATATCAAACAATTACCTTCAAAAGTATATATCTATTTCACTCTTTTAGTTTTATTCGGTACTTGTTATCGCAAATCATAATAATGATCACCGATATAAAATAACAGTAACGGATAGCACGTCATCTGAGGTGAGCCTTTAAGTGATGCCCTATGGGTGGACGGAGGCAGCAGTACGAACTCAATGAACGAAACTCGTTTCACATCTTATATATTAATATATATTTAGAGTTAGATAATAATACTATACTATGTATATATTATATTATATATAATATAGTATTTATATAAATATATTATAACATTTTGTACGTTACATATACTCTGCCCCCTCAGGCCACCTACAAGTATCATACCACCTTATAAACGCACGTGATTGTATATTGATAATATATTTATATATAAATATATATATATATAATAAATAATATTATATATTATAATTATATATAATATATATATTATATATATATATATATATATATATATACATATATATATATATATATATATATATATATATACTATATATATATATATATATATATATATATATATATAAATGTATGTATATATACCTATCCATATATCTATCCTTCTATCTATTTATCTATACATATACACATCTATATCTATGTATTACCTCTCTCTCTCTCTCTATCTATCTATCTATCTATATATATATATACATATGTGTGTGTGTGTGTATGTATAATGTACGTATATATATTCTCTCTCTCTCTCTCTCTCTCTCTCTCTCTCTCTCTCTCTCTCTCTCTCTCTCTCTCTCTCTCTCTCTCTCTCTCTCTCTCTCTCTCTCTCTCCTTTACTCTAGTCGTTATTCAGATTCACGCGTCGTTCCGCTTCCACGCCCCCTGCTTTTGTCTCTGGCTGTAGCATGATAATTTTTCCTCCATTAAATCCATGCATAAAATCTCAGACAAGAGACGAGAAGTTTTCAAGTCCTTGCAACCGGCGGCGCAAATGGATTTAAGACTATTACCACACTTTAAGCATGTAAAATTGTGCGTGGGATGTCCTTGTCTTTCATAAGCAAGGGAATCTAATTTTCTTCACCTAACAGCATTTTTTGGCAGGAATGTCATTTTCCTTAACTTTTCCCTCGCTGTTTTTTTTATTATTTACCTTTTTATTTATGCGCTGGGGAAAGGTATTTTTTATATATTCATTTGTTTTGAGCTATATGAAACTTTATTCATTTTCATCATTTTATTTGTAGATGGAAGTAAAGAAATTACCGAACGTATAATATAATCATGACAGATATGGAAACTCGAATTCCATCGCCTTTTTTCGCGTTGGAAATCTATTTGTTTGCAATAACTAAATTGAATCTACCATTTTGAAAATGAATTTCGCACCGAGCTTTCAGAGTTACGGTTCCAATGTGTATATATAATGGATTCCTGACTGAATTAACATTATGGAAAAAGTATAAAGAATTGTAGGTTCCATTTTCTCTTATCCTCTCGCTATGCACGGACCATGATAATAAGAAAATGTGAAAAAAAGACTCGGTGTAGGATGAACCAAGACCTTTTTTCAACAAGTCAGTCGCATCAGCTTGCCAACCACGTCTAATGAGGGAAAGGGGGAAGGGAAAGAAAACTGGGGCTGGCAACACACGGAAAAAAAACAAAAACATGGCTCTACTACCGAAAGCTGTTTCTGATGCTGCAGCTTGCAGGGTACATAGAATATACAGAAAAGAATATATGATATTGAAATATTAAATATCCTCTTGGGGTTATTAGCAACAGAGGGTCACAACGCAGGAAAGGGAACATTACGTCACGAAGTCTGACATGATGTAAGGATCGCGTTCTCATAATAGTAACAAGCGAGATAACCCCGCAACTGCAATAACAGTGACAGCGGGGAAATTGTTGTAGGAACAACAATAACCCAAAGCAATAACAGGCAGAACATTACCGCCACTGAAGCCAAGGCAAGGAAATGGATGAAGATCAAAGTTTTGGCATCAATGTGTACGTGACTTCGCTCTCGCGCGGTTATCACACAAGCTGCATAGTCGTAGGCGTAGACCTATGTATTTTTTTATGTTTTATTATTATATATATTTTCTTATCCGCACAAGTTCTTCTTACACAGACATAACGCACACAGCATATACACATAGGCAAACACTGACTTTAAAGTGTGCATATCTGTGAGGAATTATCGTCAAAAATGACCACTCCTCGGTCGAAATCGGTAATACAGTATTTATTTACCTTGATCATGAAGTGGTTGAATCGTAAAGGGTGGAAGCAGATAATATATTCACGCAAGTTATTTACCAAGAAAATAAAAATACGAAATGAAGATAACTAAACCAAATGCAAAAACACCAAAAATGAATCCCCGTAGCCACATTATCTTTTAATGATAACACTTAATACCTACTTCAAGACTCTACACTTCTCGCACACTCTTTATACAATCACAGAAACAGTACATATATGGCACACACACACTCATTACTCCTAACAAAGCCGACACCCTATCCCACTGGCACATCACTCCCCTCCAAACCACACTTCTCATTACTACACGTGCCATCACTAGCTCACATTAAGTAATCACAGTGGGACATCGTGGGAAGGCGGGTAGCAAGGGAACAGGAAGAGGGAGAAGAATAGATGGAGGTTAGAGTTAAAGAAAAGGAGAGGGAGGGAATCGACCGAGGAGGAAGAGAGAGAAGAGGGAGAGGGAGGAGGAGGAAGAGAGAAGAGGGACAGGGAGGAGGAGGAAGAGAGAGAGAGGTAAGTGAGAAGGAGGAGGAGGGGGGTTGAGGCAAGGGCAGAAGAGAAACAATGTGAGGGAGGAAGGGAGGGAGAGTGGAGAAGGAGAAAGAGAACGAGGAGAGGGAAGAAAGAAGGAAACGAGGAAACGATGGGTAGGCCAGGGAAGAGGAGAGAAGGAAACCATAAGGGAGGAGAGGGAGGACATCTAAATAATAGACAAGGAAATTAGAAAAGACACGTGACGTATTTCCCAAACGAACGATGGAGCATCTCTTGTTAAGCATCCCCTTAATGGACCTTTGATCCCACATCACCGTGTCTTTGCATACCTAATCGAATTCCCTTAACTAACACACGCATATCCCACAACACTAAATAAGAAGCAAAACAAAAGATTAGCAGATTCAGAGGATTCGGTAATGTGTGCTGCACGTGAGAAACGAGATAACTTAAGCGTGCAAGCTGTTCTGCAAATCGAGTTACCATTTGCTTCATCGGAATAAGATCTGGAGGAACAGCATTCTTTTGGGACGAAATGGTTTCGGGGGCGACGGCCTTGCACGTGCAGTCATGATCATATGCATCAAGGTTTCTTTTCAAATAGTTTATTATTAGCATCCGAAAAACAATGGTTGGAGGAAATATATGGATTCTGTGACGATAATAAATCTTGAAGATTTCTGCAAAAGGGAGATAGCATAGATACAAATAACACACATAAACACACATGCGTCATGTTTATTTTTGAGGATCACATTTTTTCCCATATTATTTATCAACAAGGTATGGTATTCAGTCTTATGTAGTGAATTATCAGTAACCCAAAAGTATAGGAATAAAGAAGGTATATTAAACAAGTAGAAGGCAAAATGCATAAGTACGAGAACAAGCAGAATGATATATTTAAATAAGGAAGACACTAAAAATATATAGAATTATAACGTGTTAATAATATTACAACTATAAAAGAGAATTTCTGAGACTAACAAGGTTTCCCAGAAGATGAAGCTGTCTGCAACAGATTTATGCATATTAAGTCTTTCCTTTACCTGCCAACTTATTTCACTATGCTCTCCATTAATCTAATCGCGTTTACATCAAGTAAATTGCCTTTTTCAGGCATGGTTAAACTTAATACATTTAATGATAATAAGTAACGATAATCACTTGGTTAATAAGACGGTATACTGCATTCATGACAAGAAATATTTTATCAATCAGTTCCACAACGTGTCGATATTTGCGCATTTCATAATCAAAACACTCCTCATGTCTTGTTCTTTGTCCTCCTTACTAAGAAAAGAAAATGATGTAGTGGTTTTCAAGAAATTTCCCTATTTATATGTCCTCAACTTGGCCTCCTTCCGACCCCATTGACCTCTTTTCTCCCGACGCTCACTCACTCTCTATCCCCGCCCCACCCCCCCTCCCAACCCGTTTCCCCATCCATCTCTCCTCTCTCTTCTTGCATTCCAACTAATATCTCCTCTCTTACATTTCCAATCTCTTTCTCCTTTTCCTTTCTCTCCTTTCTTCACCCCCTTTCCCCTATCGCCACCCCCTCTCCCCTTCCATCCCCAGCTATTTCCCTACCACGTTCCCCTTCCCCCCCTCCCCCCCTTCCCATTTTCCCTTCTAACCGCACCTATTTCCCTACCCACTTTCCCTTCCCCCTCTCCTCTTCTATCCCCACTTATTTCCCTGCACACTTTCCCTTTCCATTCCCCTTTCTCCACCTCCTCTCCCCTTCCATCCTCACCTCTTTTCCTACCCACCTTCCCTTCCATCCCCATTTCCCTTCCCTCCCTACCTATTCCCTGCCCATTTTCCCTTCCCTCCCTACCTATTTCCCTACCCATTTTCCCTTCCCTCCCTACCTATTTCCCTATCCATTTCCCCTTTCTCTTTTCCTCTCATCCCTTCTTTCATGGAGATTCAGCAGTCTTCCCACGCACTGTTCCCCGAGGAGGACGTACAACGAATGTCTCCTTCGTTGAGTGTGAGTGACACGAAGGAGGCGAAACCATGGGAGGGTGGAGAGCAGCCTCAGATCTCACTCTTTTCCTCTCTTCTATCTTTTTTTTTTTTTTTTTCAATCTCTCTCTATCTATCTGTCAATCTATTTATCTCTCTCTCTACTCTTTTATCTCGCTCTCTCTCTCTATTATCCTTCTCTCCTCTTTTATCTTTCTTCTCTTCTTCTTTCTTCATCTCTCTCTCATTTCATACTCTCTTATATACTCTCTCTCTTCTCTCTCCTCTTCATCCTCATTCATCTCTCTCCCTCTCATATCTCTCCTCTACTTTTCCCTTCTCAACCTTGCTATATATGTCTCCCTCCCTCTTCTTTTTCATTTTCTTCTCTTTCTATTTCTCCTCTCTACTTATCCATCGTCAATCTATTTTAATCTCTACATCTATTTATATCTTTCTCTCGTGATTGTCTTTTCGAACCTTGAGTGATACTCGGCGTCGTTCGATGAGGATTCGCAATTTAAGAGTCTTGGGGAAAAAGGGTGAAAAAAAGGACTCTCAGGTATCGACGGCATACACTGGCCAGAGAGTCTGATTCACCCGGACACGGAATAACAACGTCACTTAAAGGTGGATATGAGAGGAAAGTCTTATTCAAGGGTAGCAGTATAGAGGGAGAGTAGGAGTAATAGGTTGGAGACTCATTTCAAAGGTAGAGGGAATGGGTAGACAGGAAATAGCGGGAAGGGGGACAGTATCTATTGTAAGTGATGATCATTAGGTAGATAGTCTTCAATAGAAGGGGTGATATATACATAGGGCATAGGTATAGACGGGCAGGATATAGGGTAAGAAGGAGGTGAGTATAGTAATAGGAAAGTACTTGTAGGCGGTATAACAATAAAGGGAGTTAGGGAGGAGATGATATTCGAGTAGGGGAGGGAAAGTCTTCAAAGGGGAAGGGGCAACGGCAACTGGTGAATAATACGGTATTTCAAGATCATAAGAATGAGATAGAGTACGTGCGGATATTAATATTCAAGATGATGAAGAAGATATAAATAAGGTGAGATAGTGAAATATTCTAAACGGGAGGCGAGGGGAATGTGGGAAGTCTATTAACTAAAGGTACATGTAGGGTAGAATAATAAATCTTCTAATGGGTGGATAAAGGCATCCTACTCGGAGAAGAGCGAGAAGTTAGGGTATATGGGCAGTAGGTAGTTCAGAAGAAGAACAGGTAGTAAGGTAGGGAAGTGGAGTGTCTTAAAGAAGAGAGGGTAAATTAGAAAGTGAGCAGGAGGTAGAGGGTAAACCTACTTGAGGTAGAGAGAGAAGGAGAGAGAGGTGACGATAAAGTAGGAAGGAGAAGCGTACTCAAAGAGGGAGTAGGAAGGATAGGCTATTATAGTTAAGTAGATAGGCACAACGACTCATGATACATTAGAGGAGCGGGAATTAGTATAGCAATATGAATATATTTAACCAATTACAAATTTTTAAAAGGACTCGATTTTAATGTCTGCAGGAATTATTAACAACATTATAGATACGTGTTTATATATAGTTTTATATTGAATCATGTGAGAGGGACAGTATCAGGTTACCACTGCGTACTTACTCGCTGCCTCCCTTTATGTCTCACAATATTTTTATTGAATGTTGATTATACAATTAGATACTGTATTATTTGAATTACTTTATTTTTATTATCTATCTTCTTCTTATTTTTTATGAGGTACTTATAGCTATAACATCTATTTAACCTATATACTTATACATTATTGTTTTACTTAAATCTTATTTATATACCTATATAATGCGTAAACAAAATACATATGTTAGATTTATAATAACAAATTGGTACTAATAGACCTATTGCTGTTAATTTCAATCTTATATAACTCGTTTTACTCCGAATAAACAGATGATTTCAAATCCGGAATATGAATAAATGTGAATGACATATGATATAAGAGATATATGACAAAGGAATGAATATAAGAATAGATTGATGAATGGGCATATACTAATTTAATACCAAAAAAGAAGGTGAATATATAAGCGATTTAACACACATAACATATATATACGTTGGTTATGTTATTGAGTGTGTGTTGATATTATATATGTGTGTTACATTTTGTTGTTTCTTAGTGAGTGTTGTACATTACATAAGTGAATAACTCCATAAATCATATAATAATAAGATAATAAGAAATAATATAACGAAAAATACCTCATAAAAATCGTAATTTTGATAATAAAAAAACACAGCACGATATAAATAACAACTAAGTACATTTAAAAAATTATACCAGTAATACCAAAAATCAAATAACAAATAATCCATATAGGAATAAAAACTCGTAAAAAAAAGATAACCCATCAGATCTATATCTCAAAGTCACCTTACTCACTCTCACCCTCTCACCTTATATTATATAATCCCCCTATCGAATATTACTGGTTACCTGAACCCCGGCCAGCTAATAGCTTCCTAAAGGTAACACTAACACCCATTTCGTTTACGTACTATTATATATTATCAGCTACGTGAAACCCCCTCTCCACCGTACCTATTAGGTAATGGCGGTAAGTCTTACGTATTATATAGTTATATAATAATATTCTATTGCTACTGCATACTAGTGTATTTGTAACAGTTAGAGGAGTTGTGTGCTTGCCTTATTATTTTGTCTTTTCTTATCTTTCTTATTCTTATTTTCAACCGCTTCTCCCTTATTCCTATCGTTAAGATTTCCTTATTTTTTTTACATATACTTATTACTACTCACTATTTTATTTTCACTTCCCTTCTTCTATTCTTTATGTTTATTCATAATTTCTTATTATAGCCTTTATCCTCCTTCCTTTGTTTGATTCATTCATCATTTACACCCCTTTCTTATTTTTACACTGTACCATTCCTATATTTTATATGTCACCCCTCTATTATATATCAATTTTTCATGAACACGAGCTTAACTTCACTCTATGATTTCTTCTTTACATTTCTTATATTACTTTCCTAATACCTTTTACTATTTCTTTATTATTTCTTATTATTATCATATATATACACCTGCTTCTTCTATAATTTCTCTTAGTTCCCTTCCTTCCTTTACCCATTCCATATCTTTGTTTCTTTCAGCCCATTCTTTCTTATACATTATTTCTTTTTTTATTTCTCATTCCTTATCCTATCTCGAGCACCACAGAATAATGGCGCCTTCAAGGTATTATTTTTAGATAGATGGGATGTAGTTCTCAGAGTCCTCGTTATATTATAATAATTTTCCCTTCCTGAAACTCCCTTGGAGAGATATTGTTAGCGTTCGATTTGTGTGTGTAGATTCCAATAACTTATGATGGTTTTCTTATGTTATATAAGTTTCTTTTTAATTTCTTCTCTCTTCCATTTGAATCTTATATGTCCATTGTCCATTTTCTATTATGTATTATGTGTAGCACATGCTATTTCTTTTTTCACATTTATCTGTTCAATATATATTACTCCATCTTTTCTTATTAATAAATATATTTTATCTCTTAACTTTTCTCTCTCTCCTTTACTCTCATTTCTTACTTCTCTCCTCTTCTCTCTACTCTTCTTACTTTTTCATTCCATCTCTCTCATCTTCATCTTCTTCTCTCTCTCCGTCTCTCTCTTTCTCTAAATCATAGATTCATATTTTCCCTTTTCTATTGCATATTCATTTAGTCTGTTAGTTTATATCTGGTTCATATGTTATTAGTACGTTAATACTCGCATGGTATATAACTTTCTTATTATGACTCGTATTATATAGGTTATTTTTAGTACTGTCTGGTATTATAACCCTTTGTTAATCTTAGAGATATACGTACATTTCTATATATTTATATTTCTTGAGTAAGTATATTTACGTTGTATATTTTCGTACTATATGCCGCCACTGTTTAGTTTAATATAATTGATGTATTATACTTCTTTTCCGTGTATAGCATATAATTATGCTGCTCGAGCGAGTATGAAATATAATATATAACTTTATATTATTACTTCTAATCACTCTACTTCGTGTTTTTCTTATGGTATATTATATCTTTGTTTTTATTTTTTATTATACTGTATATATAACTAAGACTTTCATATTTTTTAAGTCTTATGTCACTTACTGTTATTCTCTTTCTTTATACTTGTTAATATTAATATATATATCATTTATGCTTTATTGTTTTATTAGTGTGAATAATTATATTTATATTTTTCATATATATTAGATACTTGGTTTTATTCCCTCCTTCTTTTGCTTGAGATCGAATGTAATCTGTAATACTGCTATTATATATAAATTTCATATATAACTTATACATATTTATTTTTCTTCTTTAATCATATTCTTTAGATATCCACTCTTCATATACCTCTTCCCTAATTATTCCTACTATATATTATCTCTCCGTCATACTTTATATTATACCGTCACCTCATTCATCCTACCTCCTTAACTTATATATATTTATATATCTACCACTTCATCCCACCTTCTCATTTACTCTGTCTTATTCTACTTATACCTCTTAATCCATTTTATCTCCCTACATCTCCTATTATTATCATACTTCTAATACCTACTAATACCCCTATACTTACTATATTATATACATATTTACTATATATATCTCTACACTATATATATATATATAATCACTTATATTATCCTACCGTATTTACCTATGGATGATAATATGTGCACTTTATCTTATACTTATCAATATATATACTATTATACTTATCGTCACCTCTCACTCATATATCTTATCTCCACTCACCTTCCCCTCCCTCCCCAGCGCTTTATATATGGTGGGTGTGGGGTTGTATTGTTAGGTGGGTCTCCCCGGAGTCGCCGAAACTCTCAATTAGCCATAAGCGGTGTCAAAAGTCGCCCTAATTGGGATGAGGCGAATAGCAAACAGACGTCGGCGGTCATCACAGGGCCAGTGGAGACGAGGACGGAGGAATGTGTCGATGGTCGAGTCACTCTTTCTTTGCTTATGGTTTGTGGCGCAGATGGAGGTTGCGGGGGTCTATGGATTTGATTGTTGCTGTCGTTTCTGCTGTGTTTGTTTTTCTGTTATTAAAGATATTATTATCCTCAGTACATGTCAACTTCAATTATCATCATGTCAATTCAATGATATAATAACACCAATATTAATACCAATCGTTATCATTATCATCACGATCCTCACTTTGGTAAAAGATTTATACACATCGAACAAAGTTAAACCAACAATTTCTCAAGCATAGATCTATGAAAAAAAATCATTAATGAAGATATATATATCTATATCTATCTATCTAATCATATCTATCTTTCTATATCTATCTATCTAATTCTATCTATCTATCTATCTATCTATCTATTATCTATCCTAATCTATCTTATATCTATATACTATTATATACCCGCCATCTCAGACAGCAAAACCACGAAAGCTAATTCTAATTCTTCCTCTTCCCATATTTTCTGTATCTAGTATTCCTCTTTTTTTCCTTTTGTCTCGTGTCTCTATTTTTCCTTTTCTTCTGTTTTCTCTTTCAATCTTATACCTATCTCTAATAAATGATCTTCTTGCTATCCTTTTCTTATCTCTTCTCTTCTATATTCCCTTATTCTCTTTCATTATTTGCTCTTATTCCCCTATCTATTCATCTACTCTACTCTCATTTCTGTATTAGGATTGGTCCATTATAGGAAGGATAAGTAGAGAAAGTAGGGAAAACTAGTGCAACTAAATATAGTTTATTGAGATATGGAATAAGAGCATAATATTAAAATAGCCACATCTTGTAGAAAATATAAACTAAGTAAAGATTGGAGATAAAGATATTATATGAGCCAGGATAAGGGCCGGCTCTCAGGCAATGCGTGCGTTGATGGTATGTGAAGATGAATGATGTGATGATAATGTATGATGGTTTAAATAACGTTAATAATGAAATGATAATAAATGTCTAGAGAATAACGTAATATTATTTGCGAATAATAAATCGACAATGCCATAATGAAGCCTAAACGATGACGCATTACGTATGATGAAGATGAAATAATAGAACAAAAACAAAAGAATTATAGTAGATACGTATCATATAAATAGATAAGTATATGAGATATATTATATATATATAAATAATCATAACTAATACATAAATAGTCATATATGTAATAGATAATATAAAACAAATATAAAAAAAATACTAAATGATATAATATGGTTAGTTATATATATAATATTATATATAATGATAACTGTATATCAATGTAAATAAATGATGAATATAATTATAACGTAAGTAAGTATAATAGGAACGCAGAAGAAGCTATGTGTAGTGTCCAAAAGAGGCAGCAGCCGAGGGGCGAAAGAAGTTCGTATTACGTTCTTCTGTAAAAGTATAGGGGTCTGATCGAGCGGATATTAATTTATTGAAGATCTATATAAGTATATATTAGAATAAGGTAAATGCGGTGAGATACGACCCTATATTTATATGGGTGACGGCTAGCATCGCGTTTAATTATGCCTCACATATATAAAAGGTAATCTAGACATAGCGTGACTCATCTATATCTACGACCTCATTCTCGCTCTCTCCTTCCTTCTCTGGCCATACACACATATAAGTAGGTGCATTAACGTATCCTTTATACACATACATACCGATAAGATTTGTAAGTAATAATCCTAGTAGTAAAATTGCATGAGCTTATGTAAATTTATTATCGGCACATCCATATGATACACATACACTTTGTTAATAACATACACACTGATGTTCATCTAATTGAACATATAAAAAATATATTATTTTATATCAAGTAGAATTACTTATCACTCTCTAATCTACTTAACTCTCTCTCTCTTACTTCTCACTACAACCACAACACAACACATACATCAAAAAAATAACTACCACCCATATCACAACTCACCACCATAATTAAAATAACACACGCCTACCCAATATATCAACCCCACGACCCCGAACAACACACTACATAGCCACAGAGTACCTCGGCTCTCAGACTCCATACCATCACTACTGATGTTCTGAATCTCCTTATTATTAATGCACATTAGTAACTAACTTGCCCCTCCAACATAAATCATCCACGAGCGATTGTATCAATCAGGTGGTATAATTGTATTATCGCGAAGCCTCTATCTGCGTTCATTATAGAGCCCTATTCAGATTCATACCATCATCAGGCGAGAGATGAGTACCTTGACTCTAGGATTAATATATATCTCACCTCGTTTCTGATCCCATAATGTCCTATGTATGACTGTGTACTCACATCCTCACGCGATAATACTTCGTTTCGCTCTGCGTGGTGCTTGCTGCTCCGTATCTCGCTTGCAGAGTGGCCATTCGGACAGCATCTTGCGCGACACACCAGGACACACACACCAACTGTCACGACACACCACACACACACACACACACACACCACACACACATATATATAAAATAAAAAATATAAAGGAATGGTGTTGTATATATAAATAAGGTATATACAAGAAATATAGTATATGAGAGGTGCGTGAGTAATTTTAGTGACGTAATTAGTATAGTAGTGTTAATATTTTCGTTGCAGATTATAATGACTAATATTGCAAAGTATCAAAACAGCACATGAGAATATCACAGAATAATAAATCAACACACACACTATACTAAACTAAAAGATACAGGTACTATAAATATATATAACTAATACACATAACAATTATAAATAACATTAACTATAATTAACATCTATACTCAATCAACACTGACCTTTATTAACAATCAACAAAAATCATAAGAAAGAACATTAATAGATATAAATTATATAAAATAATACTATAATATAATATTATAATGAGTCTTCCCATGAAGACTAACACTACAGCGCACACGCAACACTACACATTTCATACACTCACCATCATTGCTTCGCAAGAGCGTAAGACAAGTAAAACAGCTAAGGGTTCCATCCTATCGAGTTATGCATGTTTTCGATTGTGAGACGTGCTAGAGTAAAAATTAGGAATTATAATTAAATACTATCTATTCTGAGTTCGTATAAAATTCATAATGCCATTCTCTCCTCAGCATAAAAATGCGAGGAAAAAAAATCTCACTAAAAGAAAATTTTTACTTTCGCCAAAATTGGATGAAAAATAAATAGAATAATGCCTATTATGAGTTAAATTGTCAATGAGAGTATATTCATAGTGTACGCTCTCGTATTTTGATACCAAAGCCTCGGAAAAGACAACTTTAGATTTAAAAGGAAATTTTAGCCTCAAGTTTTGGACAAGTACAAAACAAGTACTGGTAGATATTTAACAAATACTTGTTTCTATCTTCGATACTTTAATTTATTGGTAATGTAAATTCTTAATAACACTATATGAGAGCCTCGACCTCAGACTTTCGCTCTATATATTATAGAACGCCAAATTTAATTAAGTATGATATAGACAATATACACTCACAACCACCAACACACCACACATCACACCACCAACAAACACACATCTCGTCCTATTATGGCTTACTTACTGTAGTAATTAAGTATAATTCGTATTATACTGTATAAATATTTCTTCTTGCGAGTGCGGCAATGGGGCTACAGTTCGCATTTCGCTATATAACGGTTATTATTTATAGAGAATAAATATCCGTATAAATCGTCGATTTTAATGTCGTTAAAAGAAGCCGTTCTCTGGCTCTCTCTATCTCTCTCGTTTATTATAATATATATATATTATAATATAATATATATATATATATTATATATATATATATATATATATATATTATATATATTATATATATAATATATATATATATATATGTATATAAGTGTTCGTGTTGTGTTGTGTGTGTGTGTGTGTGTGTGTGTGTGTGTGTGTGTGTGTGTTGTGTCGTGTGTGTGCGCGCGTGCCGACACACACACACACACTAACACACACTACACACACACACACACACACACACACGCAACACACACCACACACATATATATACACATATAGAGAGAGATCTTAAGCGATCAAATGATCGTCTTTTATTGCTCCTTCGTTGGCAAATGTCAAGAATCTCGTCTGATTAAAGTTAACCTCCTGCGGGTATGAAATCATAATAGATAAAAGAAAATAAACAAATATATAAACAATATCATAATACTGAAGTTATTTCTCTCGGTCATTAAAACAGAAAACTATTTACGGATTTTTGCACGATCGCAGTGTTATTTCAATTGCTTTAATTACTGTTATGTATTGCGTTCATTCTGAATTTTACATTAGATTAATAGAATATAATGCCTTTCCATGGCATTCAGTTCATTAATTTCTGGCGTGAAATATACCGTTATCATCACAATGAACCAGTTAAGCGTTGGCGAGAGAAGAGAGAGAGAGAGAGAGAGAGAGAGAGGAGAGAGAGAGAGAGAGAGAGAGAGAGAGAGAGAGAGAGAGAGAGAGAGAGAGAGAGAGAGAGAGAGAGAGAGAGAGAGAGAGAGAGAGAGAGAGAGAGAGAGAGAGAGAGAGAGAGAGAGAGAGAAAGAAGAAGAGAGAGAGAGACTGAGATAGAGAAATAAATAAACAGAGATAAAGAGAGAGAATGAAAAGGAAAGAAAGACATTAGCTGGAATCAAAATAACACAGACCCCTTAAAAGGAAACTGGCGACTGAAAGCCAAATGATCCGAGGAGAAAGAAGGGAAGAAAAGAGTCGGATCATGAGAACAAGAGAGCATCGGTATTGATCACAAAGAGCTCGTCGAAAATTCCAGCAATGGGACAAAGACTCGGTCGCCCAGGTATTTCTCTAAGACAATCTGAAACCGGTCTCCTGGACGACATGGACAAAAAGCTAAAAGAAGGACAAGTAAAGAGATATAATGGAAGAAGACGAGAGGATGAAGAAGGAGAAGACGGAAAGAATAAATTCCATTTGAAATGGGCCTGGACAACATGGACAAAAAGCTAGAAGAAGGACAAGTAAAGAGATATAATGGAAGAAGAGGAGAGGATGAAGAAGGAGAAGAAGACGGAGAGTAAGAATAAAATCCATTTGAAATGGGTCTGGACGACATGGACAAAAAGCTAGAAGAAGGACAAGTAAAGAGATGTGATGGAAGAAGGGGAGAGGATAAAGAGATATAATGGAAGAAGAGGAGAGGATGAAAAAGACAGAGAGGAAGAATAAAATCAGTTTGAAATAGGTCTGGACAACACGGATAAAAGAGGGAAGAGACGCAGAATAGAAGAGGAGAATACAGAGAGGGGAAAAAATCAACCTGAAACAGGTCTAGACGACACGGATAAAAAAAAAAACAAGATGTAGGACAAGGAAGGAGATGCAGAATGGAAGAAGAAGAGAGGATGAAGAACACAAAGAGGAAGACTAAAAAGAGGATGAATGGGGCAGGAGAGGAGGGGTCAGGGAGAAAAGGAGGATGGAAGAAATCAAGAAAGACAATGAAGTAAACGCAGAATGGAAGGAGTAAGAGGAGAAGAAGAAGAGGGAGAAGGAAGACGACGTAAAGAAGAAATAAAATCAATCAGAGAACAGTCCTATGGATCCTCCAAGCTCACCGACGAAAATAGAAAAAAAGGAGAGGGTAATGAAAGAAGGAGATGGGGGAGAATGACGTGAGAGAGGAGGAGGAAAAATTGGAGGGCAATAAGTAAAAGAGGAGGAGGAGGAGGAAGATCAATCATTCTCTGACATTCTGGAATAGCTCTCGAAGACACCCTAATATCATAGACATATAAGAAAATGAAAGGAAAATTAAGAAGCGAAGAGAAAGGAAATATAAGAAGGACAAGGAAAGGAAAGCGAAGACGAGGAAAAAGAAGCAGGAGAGGAAAACGAAAAAGGAGAGGGGAAATTTTCTAAAATATCAACGGTGAAGAAAATCAATGGGCATTGAATTTGAAGATTATGACGGTTTTTGGAAGAGGTTGAGAATGGAAAATAAGAAATAGAGGAAAGAGGATAAGGAGATGAGGAGCATGGTGGAGAGAAAGAAAAGAAATGGATGAAGAACAATAGTAATGTAACAAGACAGGTAAAGGAGATGGAAAAAAAATAAACAACGGTAATAGAATAACTGCAGCAGTGTGAAAATAACAAACAATGAAATACAAAGAAGACGAATAATGATAAAAAAATAACTAAATACTTTAAATACTTAATAAAGTAGAACAACAAAAAGGAAATGAAATACAAAACAAAAGAACAAAAAAAGAAAAGAAAAAAAAGAACCAATAAAAGAAACGCTAACAAGCAAAGTCGGGTAAGCGAGCGAAAGGGCCTCCCGAATGCCCCAACTTAACCCATGAATGAAACGGATCTACTCGAGCCATATCATTAGCAAGTAAGAGTAGAATGGCCGGATAGGAAAGTTACGGCTGAAGGGAAGGGCAACGGGGCGATGGAAGAGAAGGGGGAGGGAGGGAGGAAGGAGGGAGAGGAAGAAGGATGAGGGAGTGGAGGAAAAGGGTGAGAAGAGAGGAGGAAGGAGGGCGATGGAAAAGGGAGGGAGGAGAGGAAGAAGGAATGAGGGAGTGGAGGAAGAGGGATGAGAAGAAGGGAGGAAGGAGGGCGATGGGAAGAGAAGGAGGAGGGAAGGGAGGAAGGGGGAGGAAGAAGGATGAGGGAGTGGAGGAAGAGGGGGAGGGAGGGATGAGAGGAAGAAGGGATGAGGGAGAGGAGGGGGAGGGGATGAGAAGAGAGGAGGAAGAATGAGGGAGAGGGAGAGGAAGAGGGTTTAGGGAGAAAATGAGGATCAGGGGAAAATGATTGGGGGAAATGAAGAAAGATGAGAGAGAGGAGGAATGAGGGAGAGAATAATGGATGAGGGAGAGGTGGATGGATGAGGGAGAGGGAGAAGGGTGACGGAAATGATGAAGGATAAGGGAGAGAAAAAGGAGGGGGTGATAAGGGAGATCAGGAGAGGAGGAGGATAAGGAATAGGATGAGAAATGGGAGAAGAGGAGAGGGGGGAAGAGGGCGAGGAAGAGGAAGAAGAAGGAGGAGGAGGAGAAGGGATGAAAGAAAAGAAGAGAACAAAAGGAAGAGGTGAAGACAGAAGAAATCGAAGAGGAGGAAGTCGTAGAGAAAGGAGGGGATGGGGAAATGCGGATCAAAGGAAGGAGGAAGGAGGAAGAGGAAAAGGATGCGGAAGAAGGGACGCATAATTGAGGGAATGGGAAAACGACGAGGAGAGACAGGGGAAGAAGGAAAGACAAATTAAAGGGAGGGAAAGGGAAAGGAGGGGGAAGAGGAGGAGAACGAAATGAGGGGGAAAATATAGGAGAAAGATTTTTGGAGCGAATTTGAAGATTGGATGACCATACACTCAAAGAAAGAATAGTAAAAAGGGGAAACAGAAAGTATTGAAGTATCATTCGGGAAACACTTTGTTCTAAGAAATGTTAAATATACGATAAGAAGAAATTACAGACAATTAAACGGAAACACGCACACGACTCACCCCCCCCCCTTCCCCCCATTGCAAAAAAAAAAAAAAAAAAAAAAAAAAAAATCTCCCTCCCACTCCATCAATGCCAGGGAATTCTGCAGCTTGAACGTGTCTCTTCCAAAATGTCAAACGCCCCCACAAGCGCGCGAGTCGAGGTAGCATTCCCAAGTGCCGGAGAATCGAGGGTAATGATATGCAAAACTATTTTTTCCTCCGCGAGAAGTGTGTTCCTAACACTTCGGCGGGGTGAGGCCCTCCGCGTTCATTCCGGCGAGCTCGCAACGATTGTGTTTTGCGATGTTTGTTCCCCGTGTATGTTTGCGATTACGAAGCGGAGTTGCTGGTTTTTATTCTTTCTATTTTTTCTTCTATATATTTATCTGTCTATCTCTATCTATCTATCTTTCTTCTTCCCCCTCCCCCCGTCACCCTCTTCCTCTCTCCTCTTCCTCTCCTCCCCCCCCCGTCACCCTCTCCTCTCTCTCTCTTCTCTGTCCCTCCCTTCCCTCTCTTTCTCCTCTCTCTCTCTCTCTCTCTCTCTCTCTCTCTCTCTCTCTCTCTCTCTCTCTCTCTCCTCTCTAATCCACTTAATTCATTTCTTTCCTCTTCTCACTCCCTATTTCTCTCTCTCTATTTATCTGTCTATCTATCTCTATCTATTTATCTCTTTCTTCCTCTCCTCCCCCTCCCCCCGTCACCCTCTCTCTCTCTTTTTCTTCCTCCCTCCCCCTCCCCCCGTCACCCTCTCCCTCTCCTCTTTTATTCCTCTCCTCCCCCTCCCCCCCGTCACCCTCTCCTCTCTTCTCTCTCTCTCTCTCTCCGTCCCCCTCCTTCCTCCCTCCCTCCCCTCTCTCTCTCTCTTCTCTTCTCTCTCTCTCTCTCTCTCTTCACCACACCTTACAGGCCCTCTCTCCTGTGGTGTGCAGGAGAATTCACCCAATTGGCGAGGCATTATTGTCACACACTTGGCGTGATTCTCCAGAGCTTGATTACGATATTATTTGACAACAAACTACACAGAGAGCTCCGCCAATTTCTCGTGGTTCGCCGCGACAATTGGCCAGGCCTTCTCTTGTAGAAGTGCCCCCACTACCGCTCCCTTGGAGAGCGAGGTTTCAAACCAGGTCTGGACCCTCTGGTCCTGGACATAGTTTGTGGCCACGCACCAAGGGCGTCCTTTCGGTGTCTTACTCTTGCCCTCTCTTTCTGATTTCCTGGTGCAGCCTGGGCCTGCGGGAAACGTTGATTTCCAACATTCGGCCTGGGCTGCGGTGACGTGATCACACCCCCCTTGTAGCAGGATTGGGGTGCAGAGCGTTTACCACACCAAAACTCCAAGTTCAGCCCACCCAGGGGGATCTCCTGTCCTGTGGTGCTGAAGGGTCGAGTGTAGGGATCAGAGCTTTTTTTTGTGAGGCCCTTTCTCAGACCTCACCCCAGAGAGGGGTATAAAGATAACCCCCGAAAGGGGAGAAATCACTTTTCCAATTCTCTAAATGACCACAAAATGAATCCGACCATGGCAGTCACCCTGGAGCCTTTCAAGGCTGCAAGGGGGGCGAAAAGAAAACCCAAAAGCAGGCCGAACGTGTCCGGCCTGCTGAACCGAGCAAAGGACAAGACAGAACCACCCCAAACACAAAGTCTGTCCTTGCACACCAGACTGAGGGAAGCCTGAACTCCCCTCAGAACTCCCTCAGTCAAGAAGGGGCTCCAGCTGTACCAGCCAAAAACAGCTGCCCCCACTTCCAAAGGCCTTAAACCCCTGCAAAGGGGAGGCGTGAAGCGACGAAGGGTGGAGACTGACTCTGATGAAGAGGCAGAAACACACCCCAAGTCGACTAACGCGGTTTAAGGTACCAAAAAAACCTGAAGACTTCGACAATGCATACCAGCTGGTAAGGGCATTGGAGAAGGAAAGAAATGTGAGATTATCAATCCGAATCTCCAGAGATGAGGGCATGATCATTGCCCCAAAGACAAAGCCACCATGAACTTCCTGCAGGAAATCAAGGTGCTTAAAGATGGGAGGAAAGGTGTGTATCTCACCACTGACCTCCAAGAGAAAAATCCAAGATGGTGCTACTTGGCTTTCCACTAGGGTTCGACGTGGAGGTGATCACGTTCTACCACAAGTGGTGGAAGCTTCCCGCATGACCAAAGGGAAGTCTCCAACCAGGCAAGTCCTTGTTATCCTCAAGGGAGCCCCAATCACCACCCTTGATCTGGGTAACTGGGGCTCATACAAGCTCAGGACATATGTGCCAGAGCCCTTGAGGTGTTTCACGTGCCAAAAATTCGGGCATCACCAGGCCAACTGCAAGGCCAAAGCCAAATGTGGTGTTTGCAGCGAGGCACATGAAACGGAAGTGTGTATTAAGGCACACAAAGATGGCCAGAAGGACACAACACAAGTGTCCAAACTGTGCCAAAAAACATCATGCCTGGAGTCTGGCTTGCTCTGTCAGGAAACAGGCAGTGATTAAAAAAGCAGGAGTTAGCCAAAAAACGTCCCGACTTTATCCCTGCGCCCCCAGGTACCCACGTCTGGGGTCAAAAACAAAAAACAAAATAAAAAGGAGAAGACTCCCCGACCTCCTAAGAGGAAGGAGTCGCCCACACGGAGAAAATTGGATACCTCTAACAGAGAGGAATTCCCCGAGCTTGCTAGTGGCAAAACCACAAAAAAGAACCAAAGGGAAAAAGGTTCAAAGCCCACAGCAATGGTCCCCCCAGTAGATGATAATCTTTTCTTTGACGAGAAAAGATATGACTCTCCTGTTGAGTGCTGTAGTTTCTGCAGTAGCAACAGCCTTGGGGAGGACCAGTGAGGAGGCGGAGAAAGCAGTGCAGGTCGCCATGACAGCTATGAACCCAAACTGTGGCAGCTCTGAAGGGAAGGAAGCTAGAAGCCTCCAAACCGATAACGAGCAGCGCTCCCCTCCCCAAATCCTCGGATGACAGGCTAGCTTCAAAAGAAACATCACATAAAACCCAGCTAGTCTGGTCAGGACAGACTGAAACTGTGCAGCAGGCCGAGTCTGTACAGCCAAAGTCTCGTCCTCCGAACCAAGGTGACACTTCCAACCTAGGCCCTACATCCCCTGGTAAGGCCTTAACCGGAGTGTCTGACTTAGAGGAAGTTGTACCAATCCTCAATCAATGAGGATCTGTATTTATCTGATGCCACCAGCACTGGGGCATCAGAAGATGAAGCAAGTGACACTGAGTAACCATCATGGCACACAATCTAAGCATACTGCAGTGGAATATCTGTAGCTATAAAAGCAAGAACTCATTTCTCCAGTCCATTGTGCGAGCAAGGAGCATTGACGTCGTCATGCTCCAGGAGACATTAACACAATGGGATCCGTGTGCTTCTCAGGATAATCATGCCTTCACCACTCCAAACCTGGATGGTGCTAGAGGCCTGATGACCCTGGTAAAAAAGCTATCCCTTGCTCCTTAATAGCCAATCCCGCCGCACTGTGGAGATGGTGTTGAATCTCTTGCTGTTGAGATTCAGCTACCTGGGGGGCTCTATAAAAATATACAATATTTATAGCAAACCACTGTGTGAGAGCTTAGATCTAAACCAGGTCTGTGCTACTGCAGCACAAGACCGAGTGATCATAGGGGGAGACTTTCAATGCACACATGGGCCATGGCTGAATCCCCGCAAAAGGCCGAACGCGGCAGGCATTCACATAGCAGAAGTGCTTGAGACATTCCTGAGATCGCTCTTCTCAACACCAAAGAACCAACGCATGTGAAGGGAGGGGTCCTAGACCTTCCTTTGCCACTGCAACAATGGTGGAGAGAATTCGATGGTGTGTGATGATACAGTTACTAGTGATCACTACGGCATAGTCACCACACTAATGGATGCAGTCCAGCCCCAAAGACCACATCACATTCCTAAATGGAAAACTGACAAGGCCAACTGGTTTGCCTTCCAGGAAGGCTTGGCTCGATGTCTGAAAGACAAATGTACCAATAACGATAATGAAGATGTGGATGTGCTAGAGGCAAGGCTAATCCAGGCCATAAACCAGGCAGCCTCACAAACCATTCCCAAAACTCGTCCATGGTCCAGAACTCACAAAGACGCCTGGTACTATAATGACGAGATCAAAGAGGTCAACCACAGGGTTAATATGTGTAGAAAAAACTTCCGACGGCAAAGATCTCCCGACAACCTGGCCCTGCTGAGGGAAGCTGTTGTGGATGCCAAGGAAACTGCCAAACAGAGTAAGGCAGGAAAAATGGCTGGAATGGTGCCAGTCTTTTTGGGTACCAGACCCAGCCTTACAGAGCTGTGGAAACGGGTCAGGCAAGCGACAACCGCCAAGCCCCGAAATGCACTCATCATGACCCACAATCAGAGGCTAACAGATTGGTGCTTGAGTTCTCTGCCAGAACCAGCACCAACAATCTGCCTCCAATGATGAGAGAAAAACAACAAAAACTTAAATCCAGAAAGACTTGCTCTCATAAGAGACAAGGCACTCGAAGCTGATGAAGCAGATGCCTTGTTCTCTCTTAGGGAACTAAGAAAATCATACAAAATCCAGTTCTGGATCAGCACCGGGATCTGATGGGATCTCTCACCCCATCATTTTCTCATCTAGCCTTGCAGGAGAACTTGCATTCTTGCAGGTTATCAACAAATCCTGGCAAAACAGCCACAGTGCCCCAGAACTGGAAACAAGCCACAATAGTTCCCATCCAAGCCAAAGGAGCCTGGCAAGTACCGCCCCATCTCTCTTCTCAGCTGCCTGGGCAAAACAGCTGAGAAGATGGTACTCAACAGGCTCCGATGGAAAACGGGTCCCCCCCATGAACACCTGCACGGGTTCACAAGGGGTAAGAGCACTGCTCATAGCATTTCCACACTCTTAAGCACAATCTGCACCTCGCCCGCCGTGGTTGTCTTCCTTGACCTGGAGAGGCTTTTGAATTGGCAAGTCCACTTGCCATTCAAGAGACCCTAATCCACAAAGGAGTCAAAGGCAGACTCTTGGCCTGGATAGCTGACTATTTAAAAATAGATCAGCAAAATGTCAGATTTCAAGGCCACCTCTCACAGCACATGCCACTTGAAAATGGAACTCCTCAGGAGGGGTTCTTAGTCCAGCCCTGTTTAATACCCTCAATGTCCAACATACTCGACATTCACCTGCCAGAGGGATGCAAGATCATCTCTTATGCAGATGACTTGGCAATCATAGCCTCTGGCAACCACTGCCTAACTAGGGCTCAGCGTTGTCTGAACCTGGTGTCTGAAGAGTGTTGTAGGACGGGTCTAAAAATATCAGCAGCAAAATCCAAAGCAATGGCACTGAGAACCAATGTCAGAAACAAAAAACTCACCATACAGGGTATGGATCTGGAATGGGTGAAGGACTATATACCTTGGTGTATGGATAGGACACACACTCACTTTCAAAAAGGAGATCCAATACCTGCTTGACAGAACAAGGAAAGACTGTCAGTCATGAAAGTCATGACAGGGAGACACATAGGAGCAGGACACAAAGTACTAAGATCATTCTATGTACATGCTGTCCGTCCTATTATTGACTATGCATCTGTCGCCCTCATTGCTTCCAGCACAACATTAAAAGAAAAACTGGAAACAATACAAAACGAAGCAGCCAGGATCATTCTAGGTGCACCTAAGTGGACAAAGGTCATCAACCTCCTCATGGAAACTGATTTACCGTCCTGGACACTAGAATTGATCTAATGGCAGCACAGTTCCTTTCCAAGGTCCTGCAGGCCACCCACAAAACTCCTATTTAAGACAAAGAGTTCTCAGACGCCTACAACAAAGACTATAAGTTGTTTGCAGACAATTCCTGGGCTCACACATACAGCCAGAGTTTTTGATACGCTTTCACTAAAAGATTATTGCTTGCCAAGGGTATGGACTCCCCCCACCCTGACTACAAAAGAACCCCCGCCGTGGGCAAATGAAATGATCGAATTCTCAATTTTAAATCTCACAATGAGAAAAGATCAATATTCCATGCCTAGCCTAAAGGCACAAGCACAAAGGGTCATTGAACAAATAACTCCGCCGGGTAGTATAACTTACTACACGGACGGATCCGTGGATCCAATAAACCATACTGCAGGCGCCGGCTTTGCAACAAAGGATACCACAAGCATCCATTAGGGTCACTGACAATGCCTCAACGCTTCAGGCTGAAACGGTTGCGATCATGGAAGCATTGACACACGCGTCCCTGAGGGAGGACACGTTGTCATTCACACAGATTCAAAGAGCAACTATTGACAGTTTACAGCATAGCATGCCCCCCAGATAACATCTACCTCTTGACAACAGTATTATACATAGCCCAAAAGAATCCTTAGTCAAGGTAGAAGAATCATCATAAACTGGGTCCCAAAGCCACATAGGCATACAAGGGAACGAGCTTGCTGATAAACTAGCCGAAAAGGGCAGGGGTATGCCCCCATCCTCCATGATCGTTAAACCCAGCCGAAGGGGGACTGAGCCAAGGTACCAAAGCTGCAGCATGTGCGGTCCTCCGGGGGAGCACATAGAGAAAACATCACAAAATCGCTCGCTGCCAAGTGGTACTCAGATGCTTCAGGCTATGAGCACTGCCCTTCTCCAAACACAAAAGAGGTACCGAAGTCATACTATTCAGACTAAGACTAGGTTACCAATGCGCTTGGCAAATTATTGACAGTGAGTCTGGGAGGTCATGTAAACACTGCGGCGAGCCTAACGCCACCCTGTTACATTACTTGCAGAATTGTGTACACACACAATTTCTGAGACAGGGACCACCCACCACAGCCGCCGGGCTGGTAAAAAGGGTGTGCAACATGCTTTCACCATGGCAGCTGGATCGCTTGCTTGCAATCCAGCCACCGCGGTAAGCATGCAGTTCAAAGAAAACATTTGAGTTAACTAGAAATAGTTAACACAGGCCGGGCCACCCCAGAGAAAAGGCCCGGGCGAAGCATGACTTCGCAAATCTAACTGAACTGAACTGAATCTCTCTCTCTCTCTCTCTCTCTCTCTCTCTCTCTCTCTCTTTTTAATCCACTTAATTCGTTTCTCTTCCTCTTCTCACGCCCTGACCTTTCTTCAGCTTAATTCTAAGACTTCCTCGAGGCAATTCCGAATGAGGAAAACGAAAAAATCCCCAAAGATTACAGGTTCTTGACTTCTTGGGTAAGGCAGGCAATGTCTTGAAACAAAGGAAGCACAAAACAGAAGGAAAGGGAATAGCTTTGCGCTTGCCCGTGAATAAGTGAAGCAGGGTCGGAACGGGAGAAATATATCTTTGAA